>JAMLFT010012010.1:0-10689 GCA_026544285.1 Pachyrhizus erosus | reverse complement strand
CTCTAATATGCTTTCAGAAGTACATCGGCAAATTAGACTTACGGCCCTATCCGTCGGGACTTACTGCTACAGTCCTTATGAACTCATATTCCCGAGAAGCCTGTGCTTCCGCAGTCATAAATCATTCTGAATCCAAATGTTAGAAAAGCCTGTGCTTCCATCGAGATATATTTTTCACAAATTAAAGTTTCTTTACAAAATATGAATTAAAACAAAGTTTCTTTACAAAAGTACCAGATCTACAGATCATCATGATTTATTAACAATTAATAATGCTTTACTCTACTTCCCCATCAGGCTCTGATACCAGAAGGATGGACCGGGAACTAAGTAACCTTTATGGGGGAGACAGCTTATCAGATCATATGTCAATTAATATAAACAATTAATTAAAACAATAAATAGAGTAATAAAACAAAATAAAGCGATTGAGGGGCTTATAGTTTATAACTAATCTTGGTGCTCCTCTTTCGATTTCTGCTGGTTTGTTTACGTAAAACGCAGAACAAGACCATGGACTCTTACTTTTCCTGATGAGTCCTCTTTGCAGGAGATCGTTAATTTCCTTTTGACAGAAATGAAGAAGTTCTTCATTCATTTGGATTGGTCTAGCCTTGGTAGGGATTTGGGTTTCCTATATATATATTAGTAAGAAATTAAGTCATTACAACTTTGATATTTTAGTGACTTATTACGTCATCAAGTAGTTTGATAAAATAATCATATGTTATTTTTAAATCTCTTATTAACTATTTTATTAAAAAAATTATATATAACTATTTTGTTAGACTCCTTAATAATGTAATAAATTATTTAACTGTCAAAATCGTTGTTATGACATCATTGATATTATTTGACAGTAAAGACTAAAACAAAAAAAAAAATCAAAAGATCAAAATAAAAAAAATTCAAGGACCAAAATAAAAAAATTATTATTTTTTAAAGACCATATTTAAGTTTTTTTTCTCAAATCATTATCTTTGATAACACAAATTTAATTTAATGGATTCTTATTTATTGAGATTTATTAGCTTTGTGAAATAGAATCAATTTGTACAAGAATGTTCCTAAACTCAAGATATTTTTTCTATCATTTTTCAAAAACTTAAAAAGTTTCACACAACTTACTGATAAAAAGATATAACTATACTTAATTTATATGATAAAATCATTATATTTTATTTTTGGCCGAATGGTGGCAAATTAAAAATAACTTAGTTTCTTAAATATGGAAGTTTATAATATGTATTTTTTAAAATTTTAAATCATACATGTAAATAATGAAACTGGAACGGAAATTGTAAATTTAGTTTCTTGTATGAACATTATAAAATTCAAATTGAAATTATAAATTTATATTTTACTTTCATGTCACGTATCTAAACCGACCTTAACTTTGTATTAGGATGAAACATTTTAAATGTATGGAAATTGAATATTGCTTCGATTGATTTTATATGTAAAAAAGACATTTCAATAAAATAATCATATAAAATTCATTTTCTGACTTTTTATTTAAATAATCTGATTTGAAAACAATATATAATCTTTATTACACAAATAAAATACATATATAATTGCGCATACATTATTTCAACAGAAAAATAGAATTGGGAGTATTTATTTATTTCAGTTGAAATTCCTTTATTTAGAATTCCTTATTTGAGGAATGAAAAAAAGAAAATCCAATTGAATAAGTTATTTAAATTACTTTCATTACAAATTGAACTTTGTTATATAATTGAATGATTTATGATATGTAATGCAGGAGCCTTCATAGTAAATTTAAGTACTTTAATAGCACAAAAAAAAACTATAATAACAATATAAAATAATTTTTTATTATTATTTAATCACAAACTATCATTTACAATAAATTTATTAATTTTTATAATAATTACATTAAAAATCATATCAATACTAATTTATAATTAAATAATTACATAAAATTATTTTATACTATCAATCCATGTATGATCATTAAATTTTAATAATTTACACTATTTTATGGTATAAATAGAAGCATAGTCATTAAACTCTTAATAATAATGATATGTTAAACTTTGTTATGTCAGTTGTGATAAATAAAAAAAACTTTGTTGTACCAAGTACCCTAAAAGAAAACTTTGTTCTAACAGTGTTTATTTTTTAATCTTGTTATGGAAGCCTGTGTGCCCTCCTTGTTGGTTAAATTCTCTAATACAGCTATTAAATTTCCGAGAGAGAGGAAAATTAATTGGAGCGAGTTTTCTTGCCCAGCCTAAGTGCCAAAAATATCAAAAGAAAAATTCCAAAGCGTTAGAAGGGAAACAAGAAAGTAGGTAAAAGAGCGAACCATAAGGCGCGGAACGAAGCGACATGCAAGGTGCACCAAACAAATGTCGTGGCCGAGAGACAACTACGGCGTAAAGGGTTGGCACAATGGGGTATAAAAGGCCAAGGTAAGGCTCCAGGAAAAAGCAGAAGAAGACAACTACTACTATCTTCTTCCAAATAAAAATAAAATAAAGGAAGGAGATAGGAAAGGGTTGATTCAAAAAAAAAAAAAAAAAGAAAGAAAGAAAGAAAACAAATCCTTGACCAAAAAATGGATAAACTATCCATGATAACATTGGTGCTTTGCGTGCTGGCAGCATCAACGTTGGTTCGGGGAGAGGATCCTTACATTTACTACACATGGAACGTCACCTACGGTACCATTGCTCCATTGGGTGTCCCTCAACAGGGTATACTCATCAACGGTCAATTCCCGGGCCCTGAAATAAACTCCACCAGCAACAACAACGTTGTTATCAATGTCTTCAACAACCTCGACGAGCCCCTCTTGTTCACATGGAGTGGTATCCAACATAGGAAAAACTCCTGGCAAGATGGCACATTGGGTTCCCAATGCCCCATCGCCCCAGGCACCAATTACACCTACCACTTCCAGGTTAAGGACCAGATCGGAAGCTTCTTCTACTACCCGACCACCGGCTTGCAGCGTGCTATCGGAGGCTTCGGTGGTTTGAGAATCTTCAGCCGTTTGTTGATCCCAGTTCCCTATGCGGATCCCGCTGACGAATACTGGGTGATCATGGGTGACTGGTTCGGCAAGAGCCACACCACCTTGGAGCAACACTTGGACAGTGGACGCAGCATGGGCAGGCCCAGTGGGGTCCATATCAACGGTAAAAACGGTGGGCTTGAGCCTTTGTACACCATGGAGCCCGGCAAGACTTACAAGTACAGAATCTGCAACGTTGGGCTCAAGGACGCCCTCAACTTCAGAATCCAAGGCCACCCCATGAAGCTCGTTGAGATGGAAGGCTCACACGTGGTGCAGAACACCTATAACTCCCTCGACGTCCATGTCGGACAGTGCTTCACCGTCCTCGTAACCGCCGACCAGGAGCCAAGGGATTACTACATGGTCGCCTCCACGCGCTTCACCAAGAAGGTCCTCAGTGCCACGCGCATGATCCGTTACTCCAACGGCGTGGGCCCCGCATCCCCCGAGCTGCCCCCTGCACCCGAAGGCTGGGCCTGGTCCCTCAACCAATTCCGTTCCTTCCGTTGGAACCTAACCGCCAGCGCTGCAAGGCCCAACCCCCAAGGCTCCTACCACTACGGTCAGATTAACATCACCCGCACCATCAAGTTGGTTAACACTCTCAGCAGAACCAGCGGAAAACTCCGTTATGGACTTAACGGCGTCTCCCACGTTAACCCCGAAACCCCTCTTAAACTTGCTGAGTACTACGGCGTCGGCGACCAGGTCTTCAAGTACAACCTCATCTCCGACTCTTCCGACACCATTTCCCGCGACCTCACTATTACTCCTAACGTCATCAATGCCACCTTCCGCGACTTCATTGAAATCATCTTCGAAAACCCCACAAAAGCTGTTCAGTCTTACAACCTAGATGGCTATTCTTTCTTCGCTGTCGCGTAAGTCTCTAAACTCTAAAATCTAAACTGGTTCGTATGTTATGTACTATTTTACTTATTTTGTTGTTAAAAATTAATATTGCAGCATTGAGCCCGGGAAGTGGACCCCAGAGAAGAGGAAGGGGTACAACCTTCTTGATGCTGTGAGCAGACACACAATTCAGGTGTTCCCTAAGTCTTGGGCAGCAATTATGTTGACTTTTGACAACGCTGGAATGTGGAACTTGAGGTCGGAGCTTGCTGAGAATCGTTACCTGGGACAGCAGTTGTACGTGAGTGTTTTGTCTCCAAACAGGTCCCTTAGGGATGAGTACAACCTCCCAGATACCCAGCTTCTTTGCGGCATCGTCAAGGATTTGCCTAAGCCACCACCTTACTCATCATAAAGACTTTTCTTCTGGTATTAGTGCCACGTCGTAGCTCCAAGTGTTCATCATGAGATTGAGACTAGATTTTAATTAGCTCTAGTTAATTTCTGTCTTGCGTGGTCACTCATGTATCAACTCTTTCCTTTTCATTTTCCATATCAAGATCACAACATAATATATATATATATATATATATATATATATAATCTCCTTCCTTTAATTTTCTTCTTTCATTTTACTTACTTTTCACGCGACAAAATAACAATAATAATAATAATAATAATATGTAGAATGTACATATAATTTCCACTGTCTTCTAAATCAAAGTGACAGAAAATAAATTTAACTCCAGATTAAGCACTTATGGCCCTCATTGGTTGCTAAACTAATTGGAATTAACGACAAGAATCCTAAAAAAGGATAATGGTACGAAAAAGTCAATTAGGATATTCATTCTATTGGTCGAGCTCTTCAAATAATTTAAGATTAGCACAATATGTAAATAAGAAATAAGAAAAACAAATAAAAATAGATCAAGAGTGTAAATATTAAATGAACAAAATATATCACATGAAAAGGTTAATAAAAATAAATTTAACCAAAGATATTATTATTGAAAGAGTAATCTTTCCATTTTTATTAAATTATATTATGCATTTATAAAATTTTATTATCTGGACTTCGTGGATAAAAAAATCTCTCTCTCTCTCTCTCTCTCTTAATTCTGTATTAGGACTTAAGCAAGAAAAAATACAATACATATCTTCCACAAACTTCAAAAATTGTCAGAGCATTTGTATCCTTGTATTAGGAATTAACTAGCATACAATTATTTGTTTATATAAGTAAAAAAAACTCCCACTAAAATTGCACATTCTGAAGAAACTGATAGTGCAAGGATACTAAAACGTCTAGGAAAATAGTTTTATCCTAATGTAAACACAACAAATGACATTATTACAGTTCCCTAAAAAAAATCATTATTGCAGTTTTTTTATATAGACCATTATTATAGTTTTAAACTCCTAGAATTTGATTTCTATATTTATTACAAACACAAAATTACCAATATATTATGCCATAATGTATGCTTAAAGTGACACCAAAATTCTTTCATTGCTCAAACAAAACCAAGTAAAATACAAAAATAAACTCAACTATGTCAAAATCATGTCCAAAACATAGAGTAGCTACCATACAATTTTTTAAGACTCTAAAATTTTGAGAGGAACTAAACTTACTCATCAATCTAAACAATACACAGCTTAACACTAACACCCACTGGTGTAAAATGTTTAACAATCATTAATTGGTCCAATCATAAAATTGGTTAGTATTTGGCCTATGTCAAACCCAAGACAATATCTGGACTAAAAACAAATAACTTGTATAAAACAATATGCACAACGAATTTTGACATCTAATCGTTTTGGATTTTATAATATAGCTTATGTAGGAGAGGTAATTTTATTTCAAATTATTTACATGGTTTAAAATTTAAATTAATTCTTAAAATGGGATAAGTCATGACAGTTACGACTTCTAAAGTAAAACCGTGCGAGTAACAAGTTATTATTTCAAAAATAAAATAAGTATGAAAATAGAATTAATGAAATAAATAAAGTTTTTATAGGATGGACAACGTCATTTTTCAATAATCAAATACAAAACTGGTTATGACTTTAGTTTTTTCTTTAAAAAAATAAAAGTCGTATATGTTATGTGTACTTTATAAATAAATTTGCTATTAATTCATTATCGAAGTTGGCGGGGATAGCTCAGTTGGGAGAGCGTCAGACTGAAGATCTGAAGGTCGCGTGTTCGATCCACGCTCACCGCAAGTTTTTAGTAATTTTAATACATTATTCATGTAAAGTTATAAATGTGAATGATGACTTATCTTATTTTGAGAATTTATTCAAATTCTACATTATTTATTTAATTTATAAATAAAAATGTATAAAGAAAAGAAAAAAAAATCTATCCAAATCTCTTTTTTTCTTTGTGTTAAAAATAAAAAGAGAACTAGAAAAATTATCCTTAACAAGGATAATTTTATATTTTTTAGAGAAATTTCAACATGATCAAATTAGAAATTTAAACATCATTTTTTATTTATGGAAATATTTTTTCTTAATAAAAGATGGAGGAAGAAAGATTGACATTGTTGAGTAATTGACAAAAGGAAAAAGATTGGGGATGCTAAGTGATAAAGAGAGTTGAATGAAGTGATGATTGAAAGAGAAAAAGGAAAATGTAAAATAAAGGAGTTTTTCTTTTAATTTTAAGGGAGCTTGTTTGTTGGGTGGTTTTTCTTTAGAACTTGAAGCTTAAAGACTTGAAGAGTTTACAACAAAGAAAACGACATTTGGGAGCTTATTGAAGATGGATTTCAGCAAAAGCTCAATTACAAGCATTGGAGAAAGTTAAAGAATAAAGAAATCAAAAAAATGTTGCTAGAGAGTTCCACTACCAAGACATAAGAATCCCCACAATCATGGTGTGATCTTAGTCCTTTAATTTTGTGCTTTTTTCTTATTTAATTTAGTAGGGCATAAACCTCTTTTGTACCTTGAACACAAATAGACCATTTAGTGTTGGAAACTAGGTTTTGAAACCTTATGATTATATGACTTTGAGTGAAAAGTATTAGACTTCTTCTTTTCTACCTCTTTGATTGGTTTAACGTTTTTTCTTTCTTTTGTTGATTTTGTTCTCATGGTAATATGGGAGTAGTCACATCCTTTATAAGATTTGGGCTTAGCCCTTAATTGACTAATAATTATTTAATTGAATTGTTTTTGTACCTATTAAGTTATCATTTTAATCTTTTACTTATTGATTTTCTTTTTATGAAGTGTTTTATCATCATTTTTTATAATCATTAGTGTGTATGAAAATAGAAAAAGGAAAACTTAGAATATCTGCAATGCAAGTTCTTAGACTGAGTTCTTGTGATAAGAACTAATTCTTAAATTTTGTTACCATTGGAGTTTTATGTGCTAGATGCAACATGTAAGAACGGTTCTTCTACAATAACTTAGAAGAACTTGTTCATAAACAACAAAAATAAAACAAAATCAACAATGCTAGAATAATTAGGGAGTTCAGTCTCAAAATCAAAACCCATAAAAATTAAAATTGTCTCTACTATCACGACCAAAAGACAATCTAGTCTCATCTCCCCTAACACACTAAAGTTGCACCACTCCTAATCATCACCACGAAACAATATTTCAGCCTCCATCACTAGAAAAGGGATAAAGAAAGAAAGGAAAAATGGAAATTAAGGATAAAAGGAAGAGGATAAGTGATTGGTTGGGTTCATGGGTAAATAAGGGATAGAGCTGTTAAAGGGAAAGAGGGAAGGGAAAAGGGCATTGGATGAAAAGGAAAGTGAGAAGACAAGAGTTCATGGAGCCGAGAATGGAAGCAAAAAGAATGCTTTTTTTTTTTTACAAATAAAACTAGAATTAAATCAGTATTTTAAATTGAAATAAAAATGTATAAAAGTGTCAATTATATAAGATTGACCCGTTGGAGTAAAAATAGAATGAAGTTCTTATATGTTACATGTCATAAGACCATCAAAAAGTTAATAAAGGAAGTTCTTTAAATTTTAACACTAAAAATTAGTTTTAATTTTGTGTGTGGACCAAGTATAGAACAAAAATTAGTTTTCTTTGCATATTATAGGTTGACACCTCCTTGTATCAATTAACTAAACAACAAAAACTAGTTTTTGTTGTGTACTTTAGTCAAAATAATAATGAAAAATTAATTTGTATTTTATTTTTTATTGAAATACAAAACATAAACAAATTTCTATTGTGTATTTTTTACTAAGATACAGTTATGTAGTTAATTTATTTTTATTAAATAATTTAATAAATTTAATTAGTTGAATAACTCATTAAATAAAATATTAATTAATTTAGTTAATTTTAGTGCTTAATTGTTATTTGTTTTAAATAATTTTATTAGTTAAATAACTTGATAAATAAAAAAAATATGTGAAAATATGGAATAAGTTTCATTTATACAAAATAAGTTAGCATAAGATGAAATCATACAAAATAGAAAAGTTAAAATATTACAAAGTAAGTGAACATGAGATGTAGAATAATACATCAAAGTCAAAATAATAACACCAAAATATCATTTGTAGGTCTTCCTCCTCTATTGATATGTACATTCCACTAGTATCTGACTCACTATGTGAATGTCAATATGTGTTGCATAAAAGTATAAATATCAATGTTAGGAATAGTCATTATTGGATCAAGTATGACCTTAAGCTCATGAGAAATTCACTCAAATAAAAGCCTACAAAAAAGTAATATAAATATTATAATATTTACTTATAAGACAATCATAACACTCACTTAAATTATACTATAATTGATTTCCTTTAAGGAGATACACAAATACTCTATGAGGGTCAATCAAAGGATGTCCCTCTACTAGGAGCTTAATGTACGAATGAGAAATGTGATGGAACCACTCCAAGTGTCCACCCACACACGCTAATGGATGACCCTTAGGCATAATCACTCTTCTAGTTTGATAATTAAACATGTGATCTATTAAACAAACCTCACATCACATTCCTCAACGACAAATACATGTTTTTTAATTATTTGTTATGGCAAGGAATCTTTTATACATGATCAAACTGTTGTAGTATGCTCTCAAGTAAATTAGAATGCAATAGAGGGCTTGATTTAAGGAATACTCCCTACATCTCTCAAGATCATGTAGTATGTCCAAGTAGGTCACATCCACATAGATGGAACTATTATGTACAAAAACCACGCAATCAAAAAGTCAAATGAAAGTATGCATGATGTACATGCTAGGACTTTCTGAACGTATGCATGATGTACATGCTAGGACTTTTGAATGTATGCATGATATACTCACTCCAATTAGTCAAGTAGCACACACACTTATTGTGAAGTCCCAACTTATGCCTAGTCTAATCTATTCCTAAACGTGGTCATCGTATAGTGAGGTGAATCCTTACTAATCAACACTTAGTAGGAACATGGGGTCCTAATTTTAAGTAACTATAGGAGACACGACACATCTTTTAGAGTTATAGTCATATCTCCTACTAAAAGATGGAAGGAGTTGGCATCCTTATATTATCCTCAACAAAAACAAACAAGATGTCTTTATACAATACACAGTAACATGTATCTATAAGAGACATTAACGCTAACCTCTCTACGTATTTTCTCACTTGTTCATCCTCAAATAGAAGTAAAATCTTGTTCCCATGACTGACCACCTTCAACTCTTGAAAGTTCGCTCCTTTCCACAACCATGAGACAATATTATTCACTTAGAATCTCAACACACAATGGTCTTTAAGTCCTTATAAAAAAGGAGAACCAACAACCACAATTCAACAATGAATACTTTAGAATCAACCGTGACAATCTACTCCTTGAAAATATTTAAAAATGATTATTTTACTTTGAAAATCTTAGACCCTGAAGTTAAAATAAGTTAAATAAAAAATTATTTTACACAACTCTAAAAACATTTAAAAACTTTTATTTACTCTAAAAAAATACTAACCAGTAACCAAACAGCACAAATAACTTATTTCTGATTTATTTCACTTGAATAGAAAATAATTTGTCTCGGAATAATAGATGACAATAAAATCACCTAGACTGACGTCGCCAATTAATCACCATAATTTTAAGATAAAAGAATCACCATCCTCGAGTTCGGCATGACATTCTAAAATGTTATGTAATCCCCTCGTAGTTCAGCCAATTTTCACTTTCAGTAAAAGAAGTTTTATTTATACAATCCATCTAAAACCCGGATAGTTCTCCCTTAACTAAAAGACCTCGTTAACTGTCAATTATCAAAATTCAATGTGTTACGTATTACAAAAACAAACTTCAAGCTTCAAACATGAAAATGAATACGGAGATGAGCTAAATTTCGTGCGGTCTACAATTTAATTAATTTTCATTTAGATTATATTCGAATAACGACAATTGAATTTTAGAATATAAGCTTATAATCGACTTTCCTTTTTCACTTTCTACTTTCGAAAAGACAATTTTGATAAATTTAAAATAAATATTTTCATCATTTGCATTCTTCATATCCACAGTTTCCCAAACAAATGTAAATGCAATCATAATCTTTAATCCTTTCAAAATATTTCTTAACGTTTTTGCTCAAAAAGCGTCTGAAGAAAATAAATAAATAAGAATGACAACAAATGAAAACTTTATTTTCCTCTTCTTTAGACACCTAAAGTTCATGAGATAGGAAGAAAAGATAATACGAGAAATGGATATTCACCTTATCAATATCTCAAATCAATGATGGATTCTATTTTATGGCTAAACCCTTTGTCAGG
>JAMLFT010012009.1:0-10690 GCA_026544285.1 Pachyrhizus erosus | reverse complement strand
TATGGTCCTTGAGAGACAACCTAGGAGTCACTTCCTAGTATACTGCAGTTAATTGCATTTTATTTGACCCGAGTACGGCCTCGATCAGATATTTCTACTTATTTTACTTTGTTTAGTTCTCTATTAAAAAAGAAAATGCTATGTCCTATTTGTTATCTATTTTGGAGCATGTGATCTTATTTATTTAGATAATGCACAACAATATCATGTTTCAAGGCATTCCTTTTTTACTTTATTGGTGTCTTAGACTTGGTAAAGAATAGATAGTGAAAATGGTTTAATACTAAGAAAAATAACGTTCAATGTTCTTTCTCTAAATAATGTATCTTATAACTTGTTTTTATCTATCTTTCTAATATGTTTTGTAAGTAGATGGGTTAGAGCTCCTTGAACTTTGTTTGCTTGATAAAATATTTGCTTATAAAAAAATCAAGTAAACTAAAACACATGTGTAATTCCTACATTTAAATGAAAAATACTCTATATCACTTCGAATTATCACAATGTTAATGCATTTTTTTTATTCTAACAGTAAATCAAAAACACAAGTATTCGATCAAGGATAAATACAAGAATTCTCTCATCAAGCACAAGAATTTTAACCATAAATATGCTTTCATCTAGAAAATCTTAATAACAAATCATGGATTTATTCCTAAATTGCAATTTGCGTACTTAGCCTAAATCAGAATTTTTCACATATTTAAAATGACTACACCTTTTTTTAAAATAATTATTATGCTATATAACGGATACCACCATCACTCATTAAGTTTATATATTCTTACGAGATAAATTTTAAATAGTAGTTAAATAATAATTTTCCATACATAAGGAAATATGTCTACTTAAAAAAGTTATTTTTATATAAAAATAAAAGGAATGAATAGTTATAGAATCTAAATTTGGTCTTCTCACTTTCAAGTCATGTCAATATTATAACACATACAATAATGTTAATTATTTATGTATAATTGTATGATCATGATTTGATACTTTCATAAAAATATTTTTTTTCACTGAATATGTCTCCCAACACAAATAACATGAATATGAAGATAGGATTATTAAAGGATAATAAGATTGTAAGTTACATGTGATCAAAAGCTACAAACAAAACAACTTTTAAAGTCATATCAACATTGTTTTAGAAACAATATGAACACTATCAAGAGTCAATAATTTATTTGTATTTAATATACCTTAAAAATTTATTATAAACATGAGAATCACAATAATACATATTTATTTTAAATTATTATTATTCTAAAAATAATGATAACAAATAAAAAATTACCATAATTATAATAATATTAAATAAAATTTAATAAATTATCATATTAAATAAAAGAAATAATAACCACATTCTCTCTAACAATGTCTTTCTAATACTCTTTTCATAACTAATTAGAATTTATTAGAAATTATTAATTTTAATAAATTTCATTTCTTGTTTAATAATTCTCTATTTAAAAATGTACCTTATCAAAATTAATAGTTTTTAAGAAATTCTAACTGATCATAAATAAAATATTAAAAAGAATGATGGAGAAAATATAGTTAACATTTCTCATTAAATAAAAACAGAATTCTCTTCAAATTTAATGATTTAATTGATCAACTTTAATTAAAATATAAACTTATTATGATCATCTTAATTATTATAATTAATATATTATGTATTAAGGAATTAAAAAACAAAAAAATTGATAAAATTTCTAAATAAAAATGAATGTGACCCTGACATCTACTTATCTACTTAAGAGACAAACTATAATATTTTATTAGTAAACATGCTAATTACATTTAGATTTTACGGATAAGATTTATTTAAGCTGCTACTTCCGGGGAGTTGATTCGTTGGGATGGTGATTTCTCAAAAAGCAACTTTAAAGCAAAAATACACCCGAATTATCCACGTCAGATGGGACCCATCACACAATTGACCCTGACATAAATCCTACACAAACTAATGTCGCAAGCATTTCAATTTAAATCACTTGAAACAAACTTGCAAATGCCCTTATTATCCCATGCAACATATTAGTTCATACATGCTTGACTTTGCATTTTGGTACCAATCTCTGGGTTGTAAAGTATCATCTATTCTGTTCCTAACATTACACAATTCGCGCTTGAGGCATCCAGTAGATGCTGTTGAAATTTTGCAAAATGGGCAAATTCCCATCCATGTATCCAAACCTTGGATTGATTCAAAAGGTGAACTATCCATTAATTACTAGGTACAATTAAAAGAGTTCCAGGAATTTGACGGGTTTAGCCAAATAAACTCCAAAACTATCTTGATTAATGTCTAACAACTAAAGAAAAAAGTTAAAAACGAAGATAATCAAAGAAATATGCTATTACACTTGGTTTTTAGATCCTGGTCTGCCACCACCGTCCTTAAACAAGTTCATCCAGCTAAGAATATCAATCAATTCCAAATACAAAATGTTAGACTTTTGACTCCAATGCCAAAAGTATCTTCTTTCTTGGTCCCTGAAAAAAACAAAGCATGATCACAATGTGTTTAACTAAATCAATTTGGGAATTAATGAATGGATTATAAATCAAAAGGAAGAGCATACTTGACAGGGATAAAGTAGGGCAGAATGAAGTTATAACACCAAGGTATTAGTCAAATACTTATATAAACACACTAAAAAAACCTGTCTGAAATTCCTACCCAATGAAGGACCAAATCCCAGAGATTGATGTACAAATAATATAACCATTCAAATGTAATAACCATATGATAATCAGGGTATGTTAACCAACTAGAGGCTATACTTAAAAATAAAACTTACTTGCAGCATTATAGGTACTTTTGATGCTGTTTTTCCATCAAAATAAACAATATTAGAATTTTAACTAGGTAACCTACGCTGGCCTTAAAGGTAGGCCTTCATAGTGTTGGTTTTACCTATATGAAATTCCAATTTTAATTGAAGAATAGCAACAAAAGCACCTATGATATTGTATTTATGTCTAGTACTACTAAAACTGAGACAAAATTTAATATACCAAGCCTTTTAAAGGAAAAATCATAACGTGGCTCACTAAAAGTTAGGATGACACAGGACACAATAACCAACTTCATATTTAAAATGAGGAAAAAGAAATCAGTCAACTTCGATTACAAATAGTTTATTAATCTAGATGACATATACAAATGCCATAGGAAGAGAAATCCTCTAGAAGTATATCAAAACTAAAAAACACCTAAGAAAAAGTAACTTGCAAATACAACTCGCCAATCTCTCAGGAGGTCTAGCAAAGATACACCCTTAAAAAGACCATTAGTAGAATGCCACAAAAAAGCTACACGAACTGTTCAATCCTAAATAAACTCAAGGCAAACGACGACCAATAAATTTCTATCATTTTCCTTCCAACTAGATCTACCAGTTAACTACAAATTGAGAACAGCGCCAAAGCCTCTTAGAATATCTAGTAGTGCCAAATCCTCTAACATTAATACACAGTAAGTCTAGGAGATTCTTGGGAGTAAAGTCAATCTTGACCAAAAACACTAAAGCTCATTCCATAAAAAGGAAACTACTGAGCAATGCTAAAACAAATGAGAACTAGTCTCAACTCAATCTGTACGTTGCACAATAGTCAAGAGACAAAGCAGTTAGAGGTCTTCAAAATTGAAGTAATTAATTACTAAATGAACTTGTCTAAATGGAAAGAGTCATTGCTGGGAGATGAAGTGTGACACTGAAAATAGGATTTACAAGAAAATAAGCCTGAGGAGTCGAGACCAAATCATCTTATCTTGATTAGAAAGAGACAGATTGGTTGCAGCCATACCATATGGGACAGTAACTCAGAATTCTCTATAATGCAAATTTCAAAAGAATTGAAAAGTTCATGACAGAGAAGCAAAAGATGAGGAATAAAACTGGCTTATAGGGCATTTGGGAAAATAGAGATGGAAGAGTCTAGGAGAAGCATTAGAAAGTGGAATGTTACCCACCCAACCAAAACGGCCAAATGTCCCTCCCAAAAGTTAATATGAGAACCATTGCCCAAACCCAGGGCTACCAAATATCAACAGGTAACATGACCTGGCAGGTTTGAAGCCCCCAAAACAAGAGAGATGGGCAACATGACTCAAGCATTACCCACGAGTCCATGAACCCTAGATTTAAAGACTACTACTCTCTACAATTCAGCTGTCTAACTCTAGCAGCCCCACTAACCTTTTCTCTCCAGAAGTCAACCTCTAGCCACTGACCTCCCCCTCTTGATCAAGTGGCAACTTCCTTCTCTAATGAAAAATATTTTTCTTTCTTTTTTTCTATTCCTTATGTTCTTTGTTATCTTTTCCAACAACCTTTCCTTGTTCTCTCTCCTCTTTTCTATCAAATTGTCCTTGTTCTCTTCTATTTTTATTCAGGTTTCTTCCTTTTTAATTTTTTTTTGTCCTCCAATTCTCTCCTATTATTATGTAAAACTGTATTATTCTGTTCTCTTATTCTCTTGATATAATCTGTTTTTATTCTGCCATATTTTTTTTTACTTCTTTTCTATCAGTTTGTTGTTGCTTGAGTCTTGAATTTGGCACCTTTCTAAAACAGCTGGTTGCTTTACATCATATGGAAGCCAAAGACCTAGTCCTGTACCAAAGCAGCTACTTATCTGAAGAGATCCTTAAAAATGTCAGGGTTATCCTCCACTCAAATGAGCCAAACTACCAAAATGCAGTAAATATTGCACATTGACACAAAAATAGGGCCAATTTAACATATAAAAGGTCCATGAAAAATGCCGAGTCTAGGGCACATTTCAAGTTGCAGGCATTTCCATATTTAATGAGTCACATTATCAATGGAACTGCAAAATATTGCCATGGGAAACAGTACCAACATGAAAAGTTCACAAGATCAATGCATACCATTGGTATGCCCATAGCCTTGAGGTCTTCATCGGTCATATGATTGAGAGCAGTCATATCAACCTGAAAAACAGTTTTTACATAGAAAATATTAGACCTTGATAATCAAATTAAAACCCAGTTAAGATGATGAACTTTCTCTATTGGCAGAAAAAAATTGAAAAGATATATGACATACTTCTTCAGCCTGAAAAGTTATGAGATACTTTTCAAGTCCCAAGGACCGCAAAAATTCATCAACTGAAGTATCAGCCTGGAAAACAAGAACCAGAATTTATATCTTTCAATTCTCCTTTATTTAGTAGAAAAGTAAATAATTACATAAAGAAATTTGGAAGGAAAAAAAGAACTGATTCAGTTTTGCCAAGTATGAACATAAATTAAGAAAACTACATTCTCTTTAGCAGAAAATATGAATTTACAACAAATCTTTATCCCACTGGGTGAGGTCAATTACATACCATTAAACATGGTTAAAAACCAAAGTTTAAAAATGCAACATAAAATATGAATTGAAAAATTCAAAAAAAAATAAAAAATGAACTAAACAACATAAAACTTAAAAGACAACACAAACTGGCCATTGACACATAAATTAACAGTTTAACATCTGAAGCTACTATTACTCGATGTCAATCTGAATTCATATCCACCACTACAGTACAAGAACAAGATCTATTGTATATATCTTTAACCAACGACAAAGTGTGAATTGAATACTAAATCAATGCTTGATTTCTTTTCACCCTCTTCCCCTAGGAAAAAAAAAAATCAAACACTGCCATTACTATAACAAATTCTTTACCTGTTTAGCAATATAACAGCTCACCAGCAGTACCATATTGCCCAGAACATATTTGTCCTTATTATGTTCAAAACTATCTCTAACAAAGGTCCCATAGTATCATTTCATTGATGTTTCCCAGTTTTTAAACCGTGGCATTTTAGGTTTGGACCAATTGGGCTACCATACTCAACCAAATCTGGATGAACTTAATTTTGGCTAAATAAGCTGGTTATAATATTGGTTCGTATATAAAAAAGAATATATAATATATACTTTTCTTTTATGTCAGTATAAAAATATATAATAATATAAAATCATGTTTGTTTACCTGTATTTGGTTGGTACTCTAGTAATTTTTTAAAAATACATATACTCTACATCCATCCAGTCTTGTTGCATACACTAGTAGCCATCAATGCAATATACCTACTCAAAGAACTAAACAGGAAGAAATTCAAAACAGATTCCAGATCAGTTCTTTTAACATAAATGTCAAGCATATCACAATACTCGTCACCCTTTTAACAGAAAATGCTATAGCATATATAAACGTGTACAATATTCAGTGACGATAGGACATTGCACTAAGACTGATGCCAAAACAAAAGTTCTAATTGACAATTAAAAAATTATATCAGAACAATAATACCTTTCGTGACAACTTTTTAGGAGCTGGGTCAGCTGGCCTTCTGATCTGCACTGCAGGGGCCTCAGCAACGACATTTCTACTGTTTGGTTTAACAACTTTTGACTTTGGCGGATCAGCATTTGTAGGTTGTACTGTCATTGTCCCCGATAGCTTTTCACGGAGATCCCGCATATTTGAAGCAGAACTCTTTCCACTCTGAGCTGCAGGTTGAAGGCCTTTCCTTCGAAGCTTGAAGCGAAGATCTTGAGCACTAACTTCACGATCTTCACAATCACAAGCCATAAACAAACAGTCAAAACCCATAAAAAAGAACTATTGGCAACCAACAACAGTAGCAACTTAGAGAATAACATTATCCATACGGGTGATTCGGGGTTTGTCATCGTCAAAGAGATCATGTTCCCACTTGTCATCTTGCCTCGACCTGCAATTTAAGAAAGAAAAAAATTGAATTTAAATATATCATAAAGTTATTGTCTGAATAAGCATTCAAACAGCTGAGGTGCATAGTATTTGAAGCTTTTGGGTGCCCAATCAAGTATACTGAAAAAGCAGATTCTCAGCAGATGAATAAAACTTAGTTTCAACTTTCCATACATACATTCTGACTATAATGTTTCTACCAATTGTAATCACCATGATAATATATGATGATACAAAATTATCTCTTCGCAACAGGAGACATCCAATAAAAGCACCCTGAATGCAGAGTAAAACTTGCTATACGAACTTATTCAAGTAACTGGTATTTGCAGAATGATCAGGTAAACAACAAAATCATTTCATTCTGTGTATATACAAAAAACTGTACTCACCCAAAAAAGTAAACCACAATGACCTAAACCTGTCCATGCCCAATTTTTTAGGCACAAGTTCACCATGGCTGAAACTTTCCTCTAGCAAAGCCTACGAATATGTTTAAGTGAAAAAGAAACAGAAAAAATTTGAAATATCCTCTACACATGTCTGAATTCTAATAATATATCAGAGCAGAAAAAGAAAAAGAAATTAATCCACCCAATATTTTGCAATTAGGTCATCTATCATCTGCACTGCAGCACCACTTAACCAGAAATCTATAATTTTCAAGGGATTAGTGATAGATACCCTCATACATATTACTAAAGTCAATGGCAGTGGGTTTATGACTAGTGCGCAAGAAAGGTGAGATGGAAGGGAACAACAACAACAAAGCCTTATCCCTCTAGGTGAAGTCAGCTACATGGATCACATGACATCATTTGGCTTGGTTAAAGACCAAAGTTTCAACAATGTCATCTACCATAAGATCCCTCTTTACCACTTCCTCCAATGCCTTTTTTGGCTTCCCTCTCCTCCTCTTCACAAAACTGAAAACCATACAATCTACTCTTCTCATTGGTGCCTCCTACACCCTTCTCTGTACATGTCCAAACCATCTAAATTGGTTTTCAGTCTTTTCCTCAATCAATGTTATGCCAATCTCTTCTTGTACATAATTAATTTGTCTCCTTTCTCTTCCTTTATGGTCACATATCCATCTTATAGCATTCCCATTTCTACCACTCCAACCTTTTTCTCTTGTTATCCCTTTAAAGTCCAACATTCATTACCATAGAGTATAACCAGACATATAGCATTATGATCAAACTTGCCCTTGAGTTTGGTAGGTACTTTTGGTCATAAATAATCCTAATGCCTTTCCTCACTGTCCTGCTTGTATCCTATGTGTGACATCCTCATTAATTTCTCCATCATTTTGTAGCATTGATCCTAGATATTTAAACCTAAAAACTTGTAGGATGACATCTTCCCCATTTTACTTCTATCACATGCACAAAATTTTCTTGAAACAGCCTACAAATGAGGCAGCAGAGTAGCAGTATCGTTAAATAGCAGCAATGGTGGCGCTATAGCACTATGGCATTTCAGAAATCCTCCAAATCTGCTATTGTGATTCTAATAACCCTAGTACAGAGCAGCTTTCACAAAAATGGCTACTGTGGCCCCGATGAATGTTGCAGTTTCAATGGGCATTGCAGGGCATCACAGTTGAGACTGGAATTTGGGACCTACACGTGACTCCCCCTCAGGTTGACAACAAGAATCAAGCTGATTGTACGCCCTAGTTTGTCTATAAAATAACATTTTTGATCATAGTATTTTAACAATGTCGTGTATTTCTTTCAAGAATGCCATCATTCCTCACATCTCCTTACTGATACCGTACCTAATGCAACCTACATTCCCATCCGAAAATAGTCCAATTAACAATTAAGAAATACATAACCTCTAGACCCACCATCATCGCACAAAAAAAAAAAAAAAAAACTCCACATAAAATCAAACTTCAAATCAGCAAACAGCTAAATCCACTACAACTCCTAAAACCAAGGTGCAGGTGAAGGTATTAGGGTGTCTACAAGCGCATTTGTTGCCGAATCGGCCACATTTGTCCGCAATATCAAGCAACGCGACGAAACCCCAACCACAACATAAAATCTTCTATTCTAAAACAATGGAAATCATCATAAAACACGAAGTAGCGAGAATTACAAACCTCTTGCCGGTGATTTGACCTTGCTGCTTCCGAGTAGAGCCACTGACACCATTCCCATTATTAAGGCGTTCCTTCACGGACCTCCGCGCTCCACTCTCCACGCGATCAGAGTACATCTTCCCTACGATTCACCGCTTCGAAATCGGAAAACCAATTAGCCCCAAACCTATGAACCCTAATTTCGCAGCAGAGAGAGCAGAAAAATTGAAGGGGAATGAGTGGTGCGCGATTCGCTGAGGAAGGTGCAAGGTATAGTAATGCAGAAAGCGTTTGTCGCGGAGAATCAAAACCCTAACACCACCTTCTTTTTCTGTCGCGAAAGAGCGTTGAATATTGAAAGGAAAACGATGGCAACGGGTTTCGTGAGGGAATTGGAATTCAAAGGAAAAGGCAAAAAGGTTGAGAATGGAAGGATTGAAAAAGGTGAATGTTTGTGGCTTTGTGGTGTGAGGTTTTGTTTGTGCTGAAGAGAGAGAGTGTATGTTTGGTACGTAAGGGTGGATTCATTTCGGCTTATTTGTTTTGGCGCCCGATGAAGAAAACGTTGTAAACGGCGGCGTTTCACATGAGCAAGCAAGACACAATATTCATTATTCATAATTCATAATAAAATGCGAACTCATTGCATGGATATGAACCGTTGAGGGACTATTTTTCTTTTTTATGTATAAAAAAATATATTGATAATTTTGTTGAATTCTTAATTATAGTATTAAAAATATTTAAAATTAATTATTTTTTCAATTAAAAACTTCATTTATTATTGTAAAAGAATAATATATGAATTAGATACAAACATATTTATTAATAAAAAATAATATAAATTAATTAAAATTTATTTATTTATTAATTTAGTTATAAATTTTAATTTTATAATGCTGTGTTCTTGAAGTCAAGAAGTTTTCATAAAATAATTAAATTACAAACAAAAATATATAAAAATAAGAAAATTATTTTTAACAAAAAGTACTAAGATATTATTTTAGATAAAAATTATTTTTATGAAGTTTATTAAATTTAATATTTTATAAAAATATTAAAAAATCAATTAATTAATTATCAATAAAATTATTGACAAGTTTGATTTCTTCATTATTCTTATAGTAACAATTAATTAAACATATGTCAAAAAATTTAACTTTTAGTATTCGGTAGAGGGTTACTAAATTTTTAAAAAAAATTATGAAAATTATAAAATATTTTATATTAAAGACTATCAACTTCTTTAAAATTATATCTTATAAAAAGGACTAGAGAAAATAGTTTATTATTAATTTTTTTTTTGCTGATTTTTATTTGATCATTAATCTTAAATATATTTTTTAGTCTCTTATTAATTAATTATATTAATTTTTTAAATAATGTTTTTATTATATTTTATAATTTTTTATATGTATTACTTAAAAATATTTTTTATATATAATGTATGGTCATTGATTTTGAAAATGCTATTAATATACAAATTGATTAAAATTAATTGATAATAATAATAATTAATTTTCTTGAATAACTTATTTAATATTATAATTCATATTTAATTTTTAAATTAATAATTTATTTTAAATTTTAAAGCAATATATTGTAATTTCATGGAATAAAAATTATGTCATAATTATTAATAATCATAAATTATATTTGAATTTGAACCATGACATAAATATATTTAAAAAATTAATAACAGACTAATATTAATTATCCAAATCAATCTCCAAATTAATAGTATTATTTCAATTAGTATAAAAAATATTTTATATTTTTTATTAATTAAGTATTTAATATATGTGAATTAATTTTTGTTGCTTAATTATT
>JAMLFT010012008.1:0-10690 GCA_026544285.1 Pachyrhizus erosus | reverse complement strand
ATTTTTTATAAAAATATTTGAACAACACATTTTTTTTGTTAATAAAACATGTAAGGTTAACCAAATGAGTTGTTAATATAATATGTAACGTCAATTTCTTGTTTAAACTTATATTAAATGCACTCACATTCTCTCTTATAAATATTAGTATTCCTTTCAACTTGAATTCAACAATTAAAATTCTATCATGAACTAGGCATCTTTTATATATCATTTATGATATTTAATTTCGTTATCAATTATTAATAAATAAATATGATAGTGATCTTAAAAATAAATTATCAACATATTAAGAAGAGAACATTCATAATTTTTTATAATCATTTGAAAGGTATAAGGTTGGTTGAAGGATAAAGGAAAGAGAAAGAGATTGTGGATTTAAATTTAATAAATTAACATAATAAGACTTTTATCTTGTAACTTCTTTTTTTTTTTAATCTTAAAAGCTTATTTGATCAAAGTAGATCCATTTTGTAATGAAAATTATTTTAGTAACTTATAATATTGTAGTAGTATTTCTTAAAAAACTATTTTATGTAGCATTTCAATTTATAAGTTATTATACTTTTTAATTTTTTTTTATTCACACATTATTTTTTATATAAAATATAGAGTTTTGTACTACTATAAATTATGGAATATCATTCTTCAATGATTTTAAGTAATAATTAAATCAATTTGGAACATTAAATAATTGATATGTAACTTGTTCTATAATTATAATTTTACTATTTCTATAATTTCTTCATTTAAAATATGATTAAGAAAATAGCCAGTAAAAGTTATCAAATAGGCTTAATAACACTAAGCAAGAAGAAATTTACATACTAAAGTTTAAAATGTATAAATATAAAATTGTACAACAAAAAATTTAAAAAAAAGTTATATGATTGGTTCAAGTTAAAAATCAATAAATTCAAAAAATACTGGTTTAGTTTTAATTTATCAAACTAATATAAATCAATTTAATTAGTTTGATTTATATTATTAGATTTTCAAGGTTAATTTGATTTGATGGACACTCAAGTTATAAATCAATTTAGTAGTTAATTATGTCTTAAATAAATTTTTTTCTTAAGAAGGATATGAGATAGAAATTAAGAAAATATATTAAGTAAATTTATAAAATTGTAACTTTTTTTTAGAAATTTAATTAAAAATTTTCATTAAGAACTATTTGGTTAATTCTCATTCAATTTAGTTCACGTATTATTTTAAAGATAAAATATATTTTTAATTTTTATATTTTTATTTTTAATCTTTAAATTTTTAAATATTTTAGTTATTATACTTTATAAGATATGTATAAAGAGAGACAAAAACATGTATTTTATAAAATTCATAAATTAAAATATTCAATATGCAAGTTTAAAGAATAAAAATAATAATCAATAAAAATATAAAATTAAAAACATATTTTACTTTTTTAATTATAAAAATATTAAAAAAAATCACTTTTTTCCAGCCCCTTAATTTATACTCCTGTAATGCATGATAAAATGCTTAGTAATGTAAAAGAAAGACAGAAAAAAATTAAAAAGAAATTATTTTCAGAAATGGAGAAAAAAAAAAAGCATAAAAAATGTGTGTCTAATGCTGACCTACTCCTGTATGGCCTTTTGCAATGATAAGAGAGGCCTTAGAAGCCAAGGTCAACTTACGGAGAAAGGAACTTTAAGGTTGAAAAATCCAATAAGAGTCCACATTGCACAAAGTGGTGCCGTGGTGATGACCACCCGACCCTTACCGGCAAGCCAACTCCGAACTTAACTGCTCAAGTAATCATGTACTCCTAACTTGGCTTTTACTTTTACTTTTACTTTTCCTTTTGATTTCATTTGTACTCTTTCTTCATCCTTTCCCGAGGGAGGGATTATTGGCACTCTCTTTATAATATAATTTTCTTTTCAAATTAAATTAATGGATTCACAAACAAACACAAAAATGTGAGAAGTGTCTATCTCCCTTTGTCGTTGATTTCCCAACATTTCATCCAGTGGATGTGTCCTTCTAGTGTTACAACTTATTTCTCACGGTTCTCGTGTGTTGCTTCTTTTTTTATTTGATAATTTGGATGTTTGACCACCTCTCTACGCCTGAAATTTTGCCCTGGACTTCATGCTTAGTCACCTCAAATTTTTTTTCTAATATAGTTTTGATATATATTCATGCACACATATATAATTCTGTTTCATATGCACCGTATATTTACTAAATGACATTTTTTGTGTATCTAAATATACAGCTCAAAGGTACAAAACTTAGGACACTAACAGATGAACTTTAAAACGTATTCATGTGATTAATTCTGCAAACTTTTCGTCATTATTTGATAGTCCCCACGTTATTTTTACTTAGAAGTATAAACTGTATGAGACATGTATCCCTCCTATATACCAGAAAGAAAGAAAAAAAAGATATGTACTATGGAAATCTTGTTGTGGCTACATCTAACCAGTAAACGAAGATGTGTATGTATGGGACTTGTCCCAATAGGGCACATACAGATAACCTTCAGTAAAGGAGATTATGATCTACCCAAACAATAATCCTATTTCACTGCTTTGCAGCATTGCAGTAAACAATGCAACTAACAACTAGCAGTAAGTAAGTTGTCAACCTGTCAACGTTCAAAGATTAAAAACAATCAAGAATATAACAATACTACGGTAAGTATATGTCAAAAATTTGCCTTGCATCCTGCTGCTCCATTACCTAACACGAAACCTTAAGGTGGGAATACAGTATAGTGAAGCTGGAAGTAAAAAATGATATCCTGAATGCTTTGCGATTCAGTAGCAATATGCGCGACCTTCCTTTATATTACAACCACAAAATGGTCCAAGCCTACAAGGTATTATTTTAGCAAACATTTGTTTTTGTTTAACAGGGACTTATTTGCAATTACGTGAATAATTTCAAGTAACCTCCCATTACCCTTATAGGTCATATATCTAATGGCTTAGATTACATTAGTATTTGATACTCCATTTTTCTTTCTTGTTTGTACTGTACGGCTCAATAAATATATAAAGAGCAAAACTCGTAAGTCCGGAAACTGGAAATTAAGCATTGATGACAAAAAATCACTTACTCATCATACAACATTTTATATAATATCCTTTTTTCTATATTTTTTTATTGGATCAATAATTTTATTCTCTATTTTTTCTCCTCTTTTTTTATTTTTCTCCAATGTACAATTTCTTTTTGTACCAATTGTGTGTTTTTGAGGAACTAAACAAGCTCATGTGCGATGATGCTATTGTTAACTTCACATGGAGTTTTATCGCATTCACTCAGTCAATAATGCTACCGTAGTCTGTAAAAAAACTATTTTAAATAAACCCCCATTATTATAGTCTCATTCTCATGCCGTCTCAGTGCACATGGCCTGCTTGTTTTGGCTTTGCCGAGCAAACGCAAGTCAATTGATTTTCTCTTCTCTAGTGTGACAGAGAACTGTACCAAGTCAAAAGATGTTAGAAAAATTATTATACTTTTTGATAAATCCTTTATCCTTTCTCATCCTTGAGGCAAGCACGCCGACCTCTCTCTCACACTTAATTTCTGTCTTTTAGTGCAAGTATTTCATGAGTCAGGCTACAGTTGAAACCTGCATTATGATTAAGTTGATGGGTGCACGCCTAATCATTGTGTCGCAGTCGTGCCATTGCTTGAAAGGAATTTTTTAATTGTTGACTCCGACACAAGAATTTCATCCCTCCTCAATATCCAATGACACCTACACAAAGAACTTCTCCTACCTGTTGCCTTTGAACACCATGCATGATTAGGTGCTTAAGATTAATTTGCTTTGATACAGGTATATATATAAACCAACAACTTTTAAAAACACACTTTGGTTGTGGCTTTCGAACACACTGCTCTTCCTAGACCTTGTGATAGCATGCCCTCTATGTTAGCCTCAGTAACCGCTGAACCATAGCATGCCCTCTATGTTAGCCTCAGTAACCGCTGAACCAGCAGAAGGTGCGTGCGGTAATTAGAGAAATCTTTCATTAGGAGATGCCAACTTTCGCGCACAGGTATGCGTTATGAGAATGGAATATGGAAAGTTTCTTAATTATAGAATTAGTTTTATATATGGAAAAGCATCCATGATGCATGACAACATGAGTCTACCTGGTTTCGTATTTAGTACTAGTATATATTAGATATACTTTATATTTATTATCGAATAGAAATCAGTTTATGTAAAATACTATATAGCTAGTTAGGTATTGTTAAGTAGTTCAGTTCGGTATTGAATGGGAAAAAACAGGTATCACTTTTAAAACTTGTGCAGCCTTTATATATTTCTTTTGAATTAACTAATTTATTGTTTATGTTTATATATATAATTTATCATGTTGTACCCGTATCCTAGTTTTTGAAAATTCTACCGAAACGTCGTACATGTACCGCGACCGATATAGCCATATGGGTATGTATTATAGTACTGTATAAAGTTCAAACTTGTATATATGATCATGTGTGTGCCAAAGCAGATTAATTAGTATAGCGAGAGCATCATCCTTAATTAACACCCTACATGCCAATTGCTTCCCCGATTTATTAGGTCTTTTAGTTATTACTAGTACTGCTGCATTGCTTTGAATATGGCACCCCAAGTTTTGCCGAGCCAGCTCATTCTAGGTTGCATGCAACAATAGATACAATATTTAGATGTCCCGTTTATTTGTGTCCGTTTAGACCATAGGCACGTCTAATTCTCACGTCGGAATAGAAGCTAAGTATTAAATTAAAGCTTTCCATTTTCACTTTTTGACGCACACCTTTAATTTTTTTAACGTGATCATGTTCATATCTAGAATATTATCGCTAGTCCTATTTAATTAGTAAGTAACGTTTACAAATCCCCTCCTCCCGACAAAAGAAAAACTTTACAAATTGTGTTGGTCGCACCCTTTATTTCATAAACTTTACTCAAGATTTCATAAACGTTTCTATGTTGCCGCCCCCATTGAAACATTTAAATTAGGAACACATGTAATACTTAATACTTTTTCAGATAAGTGCTTATTATTCCTAATTCAGGCACGGTTTAGTTTAAGAAAATGTTTTCTATTTTTTTGTTAATTATAAAATATCATTATTTTTAGTTTTAAAAAAATAATTGTATAAAATAAAAATTAAAAATAAGCACAATGTTTCAAAAGAAACGGCCTCTTAATTTCAGATTTTCACATTCTCTTTTAGAAATTAGTCAAATTATACACTTGCAGGAAAGAAAAAACAAATCAGGCTAGACAGTTTGTAATTGGAAAATGTTAGATGCATACCCACAAAAATTAAAGTGTATGAAGGAAAGGAAGAAAAAGAATTTATAAATGTAATAAATTATGCAATAAAAATTAAAGGAAAAAATATAATTGAAAGAGGATATTTTATTAAAAATGATTAAACAAGTTTTTTGATAAAAAAAATACAATAAATTTAGGAAATACACATTTATAACATAAAAGGAGAAAAGTTATGTAATAAAAAATAAAAAGATAATAAGAAAAAAAATGAGTTAAAATGAAATGGAAGAGATAATAAAAAAAAATTGAATATAAATGTAATTGGATTAGAGTCAAAAGTACAAAATAACGACACATAAAAGCAAACAATAGGGAGGAAGCAAACATTCTTTTTTTTTAAAGTGCCTATACTTGGTTTAGATTCTCAAGAGTAACACTATTTTTTATTCCATCCTCTACAAATCCTCACACGTACTAGCCTACAAAGAAACATGAAAAATAAATGCATTTGATGTTTAGAAATATAAAATATATTTAATATTTATCATAAAAGAAAGTAGGAGATTGAGTATAAAGGATTTAAAATTATTCCCTTAGCTACTATAGCAAGAATCAATTAATTAGTGGGTTTTTAAATACAATCAAAATCTAGAACATATACTTGTATGTATATGTAACTTTAATTTGTATTAGATGCAAATTAAATTATAACGATGAAATCACTAATATTCACTGAACTCGTTACAGCAAATCTGCTCTGTTCAACACGAAGTTATATGCTATATGCGTATTTCTTGCATCATGTCGATTCCGGATTATAAGTTGACACACTGTCGCCCGCAGAATTTCAACTGCTAAGAATATTTAATACTTTAGGGTTTGTCATGTACAGAAAGTTTTTTTGTCTTTTTCGAGAGCGTTAAACTGTACTCCCTATAATTAGTATGCATATTTTGATATAAACTTTCATTTCCACAGGTCAGTCTGGCAACTGGAAGTGGAAGTTGAAGCAATTTCCTGGCCAATTTCCGTTTTTGTGCATTCGTTTGCTAGCAACTTAATCTGTTCAGCCACATTGGAATAACTGATCTCCTTGGAAAAATGTTCATCGTGACTGAGCTGAGAAGCCACAAATTTGTCAAGTACTCGCCAATCAGTAACATTATCCACAGCTTGATCATTTCTACCACTGTGAAATTGAAGACTTTGTTGCTGGCAATGTTTCTGAGTGAGTGACAAAACATGCAAAGCATTTCCATTATTGTTGCTACTATAGGGGACAAGTTGGCCACACTTCAAACTGGCTGCAGATTGAGGAACTTTGGGACTTTCTAGTTGTGGAAGTTGGAGGAAAGCGTCATGGGGTATATTGATTTGCAATTCCAACTCCTTCTTGCAAGGGTAGCGCTGGTGGTACGATGCATAAGGGTTAGAAATTGGCCTTGGGGATTCAAGCACTTGCATGAATGAGACTTGGTCATCATACCAAGAGGGTGACTCATACTCCCCCATTTTTCTCACTGTTGTCGTTCGTTTTTTGAACACTCTACATACAACCCAGCCTTCTTCCTGGAAAGCATTTACAGAAATCAATTAGACTATTTCACTTCCACATAGTGCATATATTACAGCAAATAATCATCAAAATAATCACGAGATGCTAATAAAGACTTCTGATCATGTGTAATGTTAGTAATAGAAAATTAATTTATGTAACAACTCTTTTTTTGAATCATGTACTCAGGTTGCAGGAAACAAACTGGAGCTCAATTCTTTGGTTAAGGCTCTGATGAATTAACCATTATTCGTAAAAATAATTATTAGAGTGGTGCATGTACAAAAGCTTGACAATTAATTCTTTTTGGATTCGACAGAAGGTTCTATTATTCAGTTGAAGTAATATTCATGCAATTCCATAGAGAATATCCCCCCAGTACTAAGTCCCATATATTCGTGCTTATTTTCATTTGAATTGTTTTTACTAGCTCAATCGGAGAGAGATAAAATTTTAAAAGATAGAAAGTAAATAATGTAAGAATTAATTAATTACCTGAGAAGTTCCATTTTCATTAGTTTCTAGGCGGTACTCATGCATGATCCAGTCAGATTTCTGTCCATTTGGGGCTCTACCTTTGTAAAACACAAGAGTCTTTCTCATGCCAATCAGGCAATGCTTAGAGTAAATTGCCTTGTCCCTTCCCGTAGCTTTCCAGAATCCTGCCTTTGTAGCTCTATTGGTACGAGTGCCAGTTGGGTACTTCTTGTCTTTATGACTAAAGAAATACCATTCATTTTGTTCATCGCTTCCTATTTTGCATAATTCTATATATCAACAGAAAGAAACAAATGTGAACATTAGTTTATATAATATGAGCCATTCTAATTGGAGACTTATTAGAAGGCTGATCCTATACTATACCTTGAAGATCCCATGGCTCGATTTTATAGAGATCGACATCTTTTATGACATCTAGATCTATTCTTTTAGAAGCTACCTTTTTTCTAAGGTAGTAATCAACAAGTTCTTCATCAGTGGGATGGAAACGAAAGCCAGGAGGAACATATGAAAAAGTATTCATATCTTCTCTAGATGTAAACCTGTATTTGAGGGGGGAGGAGAACTCAAAAATTAACACAATCACCTTTCCTTGTAATAGAAAATGAAATTTGGCATCTTTTTTTTTTTTTTTCTTATTAAAAGTCGTCAAATCATCGCTAGTTATATTTTATAATTTCTCCAACATCTATAAAAACTAACATCAAATAAATACTTGAAAACTCTTATATGTGTGATTATGTTTTAATTTCTATTTATGAACTGTTACATCTTCTATAAAGTCACGGTGTTTATATTCAACTAAATATTTATATGTTTTAGTTAATATTTTAAATAAATTTCTTAATTGATTTCAATATTTAAAAAAAAATATTTGTAGAAGGTATATAACAAAAATTTATAATGGATCCAAAGAAAATATCAAAAATCACGGCGGCGACCATGGACGTTGAAGTTTTGCATCGATAAGTGAGATCTTAAATCATTCTACGACATTAGACACAGAAGCAATTGAACTCTAGGTTTATCAGGAGGAAAAAGAGAAGAAGAAGAAAAGGCAGCAGCAACCATTCCCTGTCCTTCCCCAGTTAATATGCCCCCACCAGAAAAGACCTTCAATAAATGTATTGTTCGACATTAAATTTTTTAAATACTAATGAAGCTTCTATTTCTTAGTAGTTCTTGTGTTCAAAGACGAATATATGATACCTCCAGGAGGTTAAGAACGAAATAGACTATGAGGTGAAGAAACTACCTATTTATAAATATCAAAATCAATTGTTATAATAAAATAAAAAACAAAACTATGATACAAACGTAACACAAAAAATATACAAATAATAAAGTACAAGTTTAAACATACTGATAACTTTATCTGCAGCTGGAAAACATTAACACCCTTTTTCCATAAAAAGACAAACTGAAAATGAGTTGTAACACATAATAGAGAAGGCAATATAAGGCACACTTTTGTAGAATGCAATGATGCGGATGAGCATGAACTAGGCATGAAGTTGGACGATATATAGCATACATCAAGACATTTTTCCATAATTCGCAAAGTGGTCGAGCACTCAAACTGAATTCGTTGTTCAAAATGGTTTTAATTTACAGCACAAATACAGAAGGAAGAATAACTCAGAAGCTGATTTTTCAAATAATCAAGCGGTTTTGGGGCAACATATTATTACATGCAGAAAAAACAATATAGTCAGTGTTACAGGTCAGATATGCAAAGAGATTTTGGGGAGTAAACCCATTCAGAAAGAAGAAAACGGGGAAAAGTGAAAGCATGATTTACCGGTAGGTGTTGATGGGATATAAACTCCAACGGAAACACACAAGATCAGAGTCATGTCAAAGATTTATTTAATGCAAGTGAAGTGACATTTAGCATTTGACTATGGCTTCCGTCTTTTAGTTGTCTTCTTTTTTTAGTTGACTTAAATTAAATAAAATCGATTCCACCGTATATTTTCATGCCTTAATAATTTACAAACTGACATAATAATATGCTGAAGTAGATAAAGCAGGAAGGTAAAACCCATATGAATCGAGAGAAATTTAAAACATGAATCATATTAGCAATAATTTTAAGCGCTGACAGCGAAATTAAGAACAACTTTGATATATATATTACTCTTCTTAGAAGGTAAAAACAGCAGGCAGAATACTCCTGTGTGGATCTGATGAAACCAACCTCTTTTGCAGCACTTATTCAATATGCTAGCTAGTGGGGTGACTTTGATCGACAATCTTTATTAGAACATCGTCAAATCCAACCAAAAATAGGAAAAGGGGAAAAGAAAGACAAGGGGACAAAAAAAGAAGATAGGTGGAAAGAGCAATTAATAACGATCCTCGGGAATTGAAGTGAATCCAAACTGTTCTGCACCGAGGAACTGTCTGTCTAGTAGGAGTTGTTGTCTAGAAAAAGAGAGAGATCAGATCCCGAGAATCACTGAAAAAGAGAAGGAAAAGGAAAGAGGAAGGTTCAAGAATGCGAAAATGGAGACGAGGTAGGGTTAAATAGAAAGCAAAAGCATAAGAAGGAGATGAAGAATCGTGGAAAGTCCAAAACAAAACATCACTCTAAAAAATTTCTCTCTCCTTATCTATTGAATCGGAGCTAGATTGCTGGAAAAGCTTTGAGTTCTTAAAAGGTGGCGCTAAAACTGCGAGAGAGAAAGAGAGATGTAAACCTCTAACTCCACCCACCCGCAACAGATGGTGACGACAAAAGAATAAGAGTAATGATTATCATGTATCTAGAAAAACTAATCGTGCATATAAATATAATTTATTTTATTTTATAAATTGCTAATTATTATTATATATTTTAATAATTTTTTATATAGTTAATTATTTATGAGATAAAATTAATTATTATTATTTATTTTAAAATTATTATATTTTTAATATATGAAAATGTTTAATTTATGTTTTTAAATTTCAATAAAATATTAAAATATTTATTTTAATTTTTTAATAAATATTATTATTTTAAAATATTTAATAATACATTTAATAAGGGTATTTTAGAAGTCGTAAAAACAAGATATATACTTTAGAAATTGTCTTAGAAAAATATGTATTCAATTGGTAAAAGAAAAATGCATTCAACACTCGTTTAATGTATGTAATTAATCGTGATTATAAATATAATTTATTTTAATTTATTTTATAATTTTTTAATTATTGTTATATGTTTTAGTATTTTTTATATAATTAATTATTACTTTTTATTTCAAAATTATTATATTTTAATTTATGAAAAATATTTAATTATGTTTTTAGTTTTCAATAAGATAATAAAATATTTATTTTAATTTTTTAATAAATATTATTATTTTAAAATATTTAATAA
>JAMLFT010012006.1:0-10692 GCA_026544285.1 Pachyrhizus erosus | reverse complement strand
GATTTTTTAGTTTTTTTATTTTAGTTCTTACTTATCACATTATTAAAGAATTTGATAGGATAATCACCTTTAATATTTTTTGTCAAACTGTATTTTTAAATTTTTTTTATTAATCAATTTAAAGTCGTTAACTGTTTTGAATATATAAAAATTTAAAAACATAAATTAAAAAAGGTATATGTATTGTTAGATTGTTTTAAAGATTTAATAAGTCATTAAACTTTCAAAGTCGTTGTTACGGTATTATTTAATATTATTATTTGATAATATAAAATAAAACAAAAAAAATTTAAAAATAAAAAATTAAAAGGCTAAAACTAAAAAAATTATATTTTTCAAAAATCAAATTAATATTTGAACTTTTATAGATGGATAAGTAGGTAGAATTAATAGATAGAGAGGAGCATTTTTGTTTCTTTACTTTTATGTTAAGTATTTTATATATTTTTCCTTTGTAAATCTATATAAATCAATAACATATAACACCTTCATCACATTTTTGTAAATTATTAGATAAAATTTTAGGACAATAAACTTAATTTAAACAAGAAATTATAAAAGTTGAATGTAAAAAATTAAAATTCAAGTCATAGCAATCGCACCAAAAATAAAATACGAGAACTCTATGTTTGATAGAATGGAAATGAAAAGAAAAAGAAAAAAATATGAATAAAAATGAGTGAAAGTGGTGTATATGCTTGAGTGAAAAAGAAGAACTTTTTTAAAAAAAAATATTTCAAGATCCACTACTTAGAATTTCTATTTTGAAACGAGAAGAAAAATAAAGAAATGCAGTATTTTTTTTTTCACTTTTTAAAACACTCCTCGTGCCTCTCTCTCTTTCTCCATGCCACTGCTATTTTGTGTTAGGCTCAAATTAATTTCCCTACTACATAATCGATTTTGCTTTGCCTAATATTTGTTATTATCACCATTAAAACACATTATGATAAAATACATCCTAATTTTTATATATTATTTTAAATTTATTTATCAAATAATCAAAATAATTTTTCAACTAATAAAAAAATTTAAAACTTAACTAAAATATCTTATCAAATATAATATATTTCATCTTAACTAAATAATTTTAATTTAATTTTATTTTTTATCCCTCACTTGTTTTATGACTTATTCTCCTTCTCCTTGGTCGCAATATTTTGTCTTGCACTGAATCTACTCTGGTATCGTCCCATCGGTGACACTTCTATTAAATTTTAGGAGAAGCTACAATAAAAAATTTATTATGTGGTGTGTCATGAGCGGTATCCCCTTTTGATTCATACATTGTCATGTGATGTCTCATCATTTTAAAGTTAAAATTAAAAATAATAATTTTTAGACTTAAATAATATTTTAATATTTAAAAAATAAATTTTTTTATTTTTATTTTAATATTTTTTAAAAAATTAATTTTTAAAAAATATTATCAAACGATAACTTTGTAATTGATATTAATAATTGACTTATTATATCGTTAAAGAATTTGACAGTATAATTATGTATAATTTTTTTTGTTGAATTATATTTTTAAATATTTTATTAATTAATTTAATATTATTAATTATTTTGAATAAATAAAAATTAAAAAATATAATTTATTGAAAAAATTATATATAATTATCTTATTAAATTTTTTAAAAATATGATAAGTTATTATATTGATAAAATGTTGTAATATCATTAATTAACGTTATTATTAAAAATTAAAAAATTTAAATCTTTAAAAAAGTAAAACAAAGATTTAAAAAAAATTAAAATAAAAAATATCTTATTTTATAAAAATCAAAAAATAATTTAAATATAATTTTAACTACAAAGCACAAATAAGCTGAACGAAAATTTTGTTGGATTTATTTATTTTTAGTTGAAGTTTTAGTAGTCCTCATGCTTTACCAATAAATATTTATTAATTATGGTGCGATCCATTATAAAAATAATTTATTTACTTATAGAATTTTGATTATATTTTAAAAATGAAAAGAAGCGTGTTTCGTATAGAACACAGCACAAGTTATAACGTGAGCCCACTTGCTAATTGCGACGTGACTTGTTTAAAGGGAAGTGCCAAATTTGGAATAAGGTCCACGTGCTATTATATTGACGCAGATGTTGTTCGCCTTAAACTGGTAGAGTTTCTGACACCCCCTATGTGCTACTTTGCGATGGACCCACGCATTCAACTCTCTACTTCTTTTTCCTTTACCCATCCAATCCAAGCATGGTCCCCACCACATACAAAATGCCACCCCCATTTCTTTGTTCAACTTTCTTTGTCTTTCATTCATGCCCTCCTCCAATCACTGATTTGAAACTTTAACAAATCAACTTTAGTTTGTACTTCCTTTAACTAATTGTCTCATCTTGAATCATTAATTTTCTCTATTTTTTACTTAGATAATTTATTTAAATAAAACACATACACATAAATGTATTATATATATATATATACATAGACACGCCCTTTAGTTCCCCTCGCACATCTCACATCTCATTTAATTAAGGGGTTGAAATGTAGTTTAGATTGTGAACGAGAGTGTATTGTGACATGACCTAAATTAGGCTAAAACGCGAGCTAGTTTCGAAGAACAAAGACATACGTGGTTGTCTTCCCTTTAATATGGTTGCTAATTCTATACATGTGGTAGTTGCATGGCATTTACTAATATATATTCCAGATGTGTATATTTGATGGTCTGATTGAACACAAGGACTTATTGTGGCCCAACACAAAAACAAAAGCTCTTCCACTTCTAGCGTCCTTTCCTAGTTGCAATCCAGAGAAAAATTCATAGGGGTAATGGAGGTTGAAAGATAAATGTAAAAATTAGAATATGCCTTGTATTGACTTTGTCACATTCCTTGTTTGCACCAAAGACGCAAAGTTGTACAAGCTCCATTCAGACTTTGTTCATGTCCGTGCATGGTGATTTTTTCCGCTATATACACACAGATAAACTACGTATATAACTATTTATAACTTTATTCATTTCACCTAATATATTTTCAAAATGTTAATGAGGTGAATTTCGTGAAGGAAGATGTTATGTCTTCGATAAATAATACGTAAATATAAATAAATGTATGTACATGTAAATTTGAAGTATAAAATTGACTTTATTAATTGCTCTTGTATTGACGTACTCTGGCTGATAAGATTGTAAAGGTATGGAAATGATTTGACATTGACCATCACGGTTCCTTCTCTTCCACGGGTGAAGGACAAAGTATTAATTAATTAAATTTTGGGTAGATTGGCAAATTAAACCCACGCCATGTGCCCCATTATGACTCATGACGGCAGGAGTGTTGAACTCAATTGACAAGAAAACTTGTATTTACATTAATTTTAACGCATAAAGATTTGCATGGTAATAGAATATATAAAAAAATCATCAAGATTAAATAATTGATGTTATTAAAAAAAAAAAAAAAAAATTTGTTGTATCAATAATATAAATTAATTGATAAAAAGGAATCTATAAAGGAGTATTGACTATTGAGGGTTGATTTCGCTTTGGTTATTTATTTTTTTGTTACTGAGGAGGGCACAGGCCCAATTTAACTTTATTTGAAGTTAGGATTAAAACAAATCTAATTAACTGTGTTAATTAATTTAATTTTAACAAATATTTTAGGTAATTTGAATTGAATTAATTTGATTAAAATTGGTTTGACGATTAAATTTCCATTTAATATAAGTGCGTTGCAATTATTTTATGGCCAATTTGAAGCTTGTAATAATTTATAGACATTAATTGATTCGCATTAGATAATTATATTTTGAATTTTACAGATGACTTAGTTATTAATTACTGATGATTATCTTTAGATATTTCTCAATTTAATTTAAATTATATTATACTAAAATAAATTAAGAAAACACGTAAATTACATTTAAACAAAGAAAAAAAAAACAGGAAATCATAATTTATGTAAAAACAATCATTATTACAACAAGCAAAAAATATAATATACAAATAAAATAATAATAAATAAATAAATAAACACCTAGATATTCATCATAACAGTCATAGTTGTAATGAGGTGGTGACGTTCATTGTTGATTTGACTAAAATATCGCCCTCAGGTTGTTCCCTCTGCTCCCTGGACCCAATGCATACCCATGTTCAACAATTTTTTAAGATTGATTTGATCGAACCTTGAAGTCGGAGGAAGTGAGAGACTCCGATGAGACGAGAGATTGTGGGGTGGGGTTAAGATCTTCTGACATATTCATTGAACGACATCTTAACCATTTAAATTATTTAATTTATTTTATTAAAAATACTATAAATTAACATTTATAATATTAGATGGATGAGATGTATTCAATAAACACTCTCGTGTTAACGAGAATTGAGGTTACTAGTACCATTGATACATCTCTCCAACTTCACACCACTCCTATTTATCCACATCTTCAAGTTCTCTCACTCTTCATGTTGGGGGTTTAAGGAAGTCTTGTTCCAATTTAAGATTATTTAAGATTGGTATGATCTCACCTTTAAAATTTACTTATAGTTATCGCTTGAAAATTTATTGAGAATCATTATTTTCCTTAAATTTATTAAGAATTGTCTTAAAAATAATTTTTTTGACGTAAAGTATTTGAGAATTTACAAATTAACATGCAAAAGAATAAGTACATGCTCATCAATAGTTACGAACCTCTACGCTTTGTTTGTTACAGTAAAAAGCATGATACGGACCGGCGTCAAAAGGCGAAGAAATATACCAACTTTTTATTTGTGGAGACCAAAATATTGATGAAATTTTAAGAATTCTTGTAGGACCCACGTCAAAAAAATTTGTTGCATAAATGCAAGGAAAGTTGCAAAAAAACAATAATCAATATATTTTTCATTTATTTATCACTGATTATATTTATATAATTCATTATATTTATTCTTTATTTTATTCTATTTTTTTCAATTAAATAACCTTTATTTTTATCATATATTTTTTTCTTTTCTCATCAACCTATTTTCTCTCTCTATTTCTTCTCTTACCTAACACAGTGCTAGTGTGAGAGATCCACCCTTCATTGATGCTTGAATCCACTTTGCCTGCCGTGACACTTTTTTACAATTGAACTAAAAGTTGATTTCCAACTTCTTATGACATAAATTTGAACAAATTATTGAAATAATTTAAAAAATATCGTTTTAAACCAAAATAGGCTGTATCAAAATATGCTACAAAGAATTTGCAAGAGTGATAAGGTATTTAATAAGCCCAAAAAATGTTTTGTAGAAGTTTTTTGAAATGCTCACTCAATTTACACCATGCATAAAGTAATAGCTTAACATACAATATAATAATTATTTTTTGTTAAAATCGTATTACCCTAATAAGCTAAACAAATATTTTTGATAAAAAACTAAACAAATATTTTTACTTAACTCGGTTATTAATTATCATGTTCCATTTTATTGGTATTAATTAGCCATAGTTAATTAGTCATTATAATTTTTTTCAGAAACTATGTTTAAAAAAAAATAGTTCTGTAGAAGTCGGATAAAACTATTATTAAATACAATTTTTTTTAACCTAAGTATATTTTATCCTTGGGGTTATTCAATAATACACAAAAGAATCTGTAGTACTGAAGACAGTTCCTCACTTGTTACAAAACATCTTTCGCTCTCACTTTCAAGGAGAGGAAAGAGAAAAATCGTGGGCGTTTAGTGTGTGTTTGGACACACGTTTTGGAGGTGGAAAACCACATCCAAATGGTTAAAAAGGTGGAAGCAACAATGTATAGCTTCACAAACGCATAAGCAAACTCGCTGTCAATCATCATATAAGCAGAGGCAAAACCATTTGTATGAGGCTAATATCCAGTTGATTAGTCAAATCCATGGTCCACCAGCCAGTAGTTCCTGTAACCTTGGACCACATCACAGTTTCCCCCGAACGATCGAGCCCTTCTAGTCTTGATCTTGCTCCATGCACATAATAATAAATCATAATGTAGGTGCACCAGTGAGGTGGGTCCCATGATGTTTCCATCTTGGATTCGATGCCCCAAATCAGATTACTGTTCCTCCCTCCTCAGCACAACAGCAACATTCGTAAGTGGTTCGTCAGTATATATGCATGTCCATATATACCACATGGGACCTTGTCCAGTCTTCCAGTTAATCCTTAACCTTATCGTCTTTATTTTTTTTTTCCCCTCTAGTATGTAGGATCAAGTGCATGAAATGCAAGAATGGCCCAGTCCACGTTCTACTTTTCTTTGGTGGTAAAATTCAAAATAATGTGAAGAGTGTTGGTCGTTGGACATATGCTTTTATTTGAGGATGAAGTTGAAATATTGGACATAGCTCTCCAATACACACATATATTGGTACGTACTATTGGAGATCCTTTAGTGGATACTTTTAGAACGCAGAAGAGGACTGGTTTAATTAATTAGGATTGGAATCAAAGAATTATTATGGATGAAGATGATGTTTATATTTAACATTAATTATTTTACTTTCAATCCAATGAAAGATAACATTAAGCATCCATAATAACTGTCAGATTTGGCGTTCAGGGTAGACTTAACTACATATAGGAAATTTCCCTATCACATACTAACAAGAGATCTTTGAAATCGAATCTAGCCCATGTGCTGCAAAGCAGAGTGATAAATAAGTTGTGGGTTAACATTCCAAAATCTATTCAATTATTGTAAAATATTTGTGTAATATTAATAATGCCTATATCACATAGACAAATAGACCATGAATCAAATTATATTCTTATAAGTTCCACAAATTATTATATTATTTAATATTTTTTTTATTAAATAACTTTATCTTAAAATCTATTATTAAATAAAAATTTCTTATCATATAAATTATATTTATAAAATTTTATTTCCATCTAAAATTATTCAATACTCTATTAATGTACATAAAAATTTATGTGATATTTTGTTTTATAATTATAAAAATAGAAATTCTCCAATTACATATTTATTGTTCAATTTTATATTTGATAGAAATAATATAAATAATATATAATCATAATTTAATGATTAAATTTATCAAAATAACATTATTTTATATAAAATTATTGATGATGCAATAGTTAATTTAATTTAATTTTATTTATTAAGATACATATTTTAAGTTTCTATCATTAATTTTATTTCATAACCTAGTGTTCTAATATATCAAAGGTTTAAGGTGTGATGCCTTTTAGGCTAAGCTAGTTTTTCTCTTCTTGAATTTTTTTTCCTTATATTATCAAAAAAAAAAATCAAATCTCACTTTATTAAAATATTAAAATTATATAATTTATAAATATTTTTTTCTTGACTCAGTAAAACATGAACAATATCTTAAATGCAGTAAACAAACGATATGACAGACTTAAAATGTAAATAATTTTTTTTTACATTAATCAATAATTGAGATCAAAGATAATTTATAAATATTCTTTTTTCTTGATCAATTAAAGTATTTTGTAAGAGTACAAATTGTGAAACTCATACAAGCAAACTTGATCAATTAAAGTATTTTGTGAGAGCAAAAATTGTAAAACTCATACAAGCAAAACGATCAATATCTTAAAGATAATAAATTGAAAATAAAAAATAAAAATAATAAACATATAAATAAATATGAATATTTGTTTTAGACAAAAACGTATTTAAATTTATGAATTGGAGAAATTTCTTATGATCTTATTAAGGGTTAACTGGTGTGTTAAATTAATCATATTTATTATATATTGTTATAATATTTTGACTAATAAGATTAACACTAAAAAATAATAAATATAAAAAACTAAATATTAAATAAAATATATAAATTCTCATTAAAAAATAAGAAATATTTTTATTTTGCACTTATATAAAATTAAAAATTTATATAAAGTAAGCAACAAGTAGAGATAAACTTGAAAAATATAATAGTTCATCATAATAAATATATAATAATTTATATAATTTTTATATTATAATAATGATGTGAATCAAACCAACTATATCTTGGAATTGACTGAATATTTTTAAAGTTAAAAAAAAATTAAATATGATGAGTTTGGATTTAAATTTTGCCTAAAATCTGAACTAATATAACCTACGAACATTTCTTGGTAACAATGTATGTTAATTTTTTGCTATAACCAATATAAATACGTTTTCAGCATTAACATGGTGTTTTCTACTAATTAATTAAAAATGTGTCATTTTCTTTAATTAATATTACTGGTTATGTATTTTGAAAAATATTTTTTATTTTTTATTTCTTTTTAAGTATAAAAAGTAGCATGTTGTTTTTATTTTTTTAACATTATTATAAGAAATAATAAAAATAGTAAAAAGTATTTTTATTATTTTTATATATTTTTTAAAATATGAACAAAATAAAAAGGATAACAATGTTATGATTAAAATTATAACTAAAACTAAAAAAATATTTTATCAAATTAAATAAGCCTTAATGTCTTTTCTTAGCACATTTTTTTCATCAATTAAATGAGGCATGATAATTTATGATGTGCACACTATATATATATATATAATATAAACTTAAAATATCTTCGATTTAAGTTTTGTTAGAAAATAATTATACTAAAAGAAAATCCTAACTCCTAACATTTTATTTGTTAATAAATATAGTTTTTTTAGTAGTATTGCCATTGTTAGAATATATTGCTTTCAAATGATTTAAGTTATGTCTGATTTTTTCTTTTGAGTGCTGGAAACTTAATTTGGAGAGTAAACTCAATTTTATAATATGTTTAATTATTTTTAAAAATATGTTTGTATATTAAAATTTTACCTGAAAATTTAATTTTTGTAAAAGTAAAATTTGGATTACTTTTACAAAGTTTGTAAACTCAAATGTAACACAGACTTAAATTTGTAAATTTTATTCCAAACATATATTAATTTATCGAAGCAAGGTTAGAATCGTCTATGAGAAAATTTTTAGATTTAGTGTATGAGATTGTTTGGAATGAAATTGTCTAAAAAAATACAAGTCGAACAAAAAAGAAAGCTTATTCAATGAAGAGTATCCTTTTAATTTCAGGTTTTCTTTATTCAATATTATAATTGACCTAAACCTTGAATAAGAATAGAGTTAAAGCAGGCAGGATTATTCGTTTTATATTTACTAAGCAACAGTTCGATACTTATATATCGAAAAAATTAATTTATTAATAAAAACATAAAATTGAGAGAATAATATAGTTGAAGGAGAGAAATTGGGTTTTACTTAAATATAAAAATGATGCTATATTGGTTTTTCGCAAGATAATAACCAGTTATAACATATTTAACTAAAAAGAATGAGTACCAATGCGAAAAACATATTTGGCTAAAGTTAATTTTTTCTTACTTGAAGCTAAAATTAAACAGTTCTTATTTTAATTACTTTTGGTACCCAAACACCACACATATAATTTCATTGTAAGTTTCTGACAAAGCACCGATTTGGCAAATCATGAATTGCAGCCATGACGTTGGTTCCAAATTTTATTTTATTTTTCCATAAAATAAGGTATCAAGAACTGCAATCCAAGAAGCGCATGATTTGGCAGGAAAGGTAATAACATGTCTAGTTGATAGGGGTACGTTTTTTTCCTCCTCATTTGAAACAGAACATGATCTCCAACCCTTTTAAGAACTCTTCTAAATTAGTTCCATGAGCTAGTTCGGTATTCGGTAAATGTCCCTTCACAGGCATGACAGAATTAATTTAAATTGTTAGTATCGCGAAACTAAAAATAACTGTGGCTACCGATACAAAAAAATAAAAAAAATAAAATAAAAAATCAGAAATTCAAGTTAATTATAATGAAATTTTTAGATAACCACTATAAACTAGAATTGCATAATATGAATTTTTATCTCGTGCTAGTTTCTCTACAGCACACATCAACGGAAGCCAGAATAAACACGTAACACCATACTGGATAAGATAAATTATTAATGCATCGCAGAGAAAGGGAAATCAGAGTTTAGTATACATTCACTTAAACAGGAAGTGTATGATAATTAAGTACCAAAACAAAAATAGAATTTTCCAGTAGTGATGAAATTCATTTGCTCGTTAAATTCCTATACTGAGTGGCCTCTGCCCACTTGCCAGTTATTTAGCAGACTTTTCCTATTTTATTTTTTTAAGCTGTGATAATTAATTACTCTTATTTAAAGATTTAATGATAAATTTTAAAATAATAAAATCGTACATATATTTTACTACTCATTTAAAATTTAAACATAATAAAAGTTATAAAATTAGAAGTACTTTTGTTTTTTACTTACGATTTTTATCCAGTCTTCGTTATATGATCATTATTTACTTCATATATTATTATATTTTTGTTCTAAAACAATACGGATTGAACGGCATGTAATGTTGTGGGCACATTGGTAAAGATGGTTGGAAATCAAGTCCCATGTTAACGGGTTATAACTAAACAAAAGGATATACTGTAAGATTCGTGAACTTAAAGTATCATAATATTTTTGGAGAAATATCTTGCTTAAGCTAAAAATGTTAACTCTTTCATATTTTTAAACATGATCCTACATAAATTTTAATATGAGTTGAAGCCCAAAATAAAAAATAAATAAATAACATTGTAGTGAAAAAAATTGAAAACTCCCCTTCCCTAAAAAAATGATAAGAAAACAAGTAAGGCAATAAAAATAAAAATAAATGGGTTAGTAAATGAAAA
>JAMLFT010012004.1:0-10694 GCA_026544285.1 Pachyrhizus erosus | reverse complement strand
AAGACTATCTTATTCGATGTTTTGATTATGTGATAAGTCAATAGACATTAATTAATGTTGTTATATAACTATGAATACTAAAATAAAAATTTTAAATTTTATAAGGACTAAAAATTAAAATAAAAAAAATCATATTTTACAATGATAAAAATTTTATTTAAATCATAAATAAATAATTGAATCATGAATAAATAAGATAAAAATTTATTTAAAATTAAATTATAAAACTGTATATATACAAGAAAGGATAAATTATTTCAAAAATAATTCTAAATAAATTATTTTTTATCTTATTTTTATTTTTTATAATCAAATAATTATAAAAATAATTAATTTTCATTATTAAATTATAAAAAAATAAAAGATAATGATTAAAATTACTCACATAATATCTTTATTTATCTATCTATCTGTTTATTTATATATATAAAAGTTAAGTTAGTTTTGTTTTATTGATAGTTAAATATTAGTCAAATTTAATAACCTGACTTTTTAAAAATTTAATTTGGATAATGTTCTACTGTACCCAAGTTATTTAAACTTTTAATTAATACTTCAATTACGATCGATTTGAGTTATGTCACTTAATACATAGAAAACATTTGAAACGTATGATGGAGGTCCACTTTTGTTTAAAAAGATAAGTTCAAGCTTTGAAAGGTTTTATTTTCTTAAATGGACCAGACTTATATAATAGAATATCGGTGGGTCCTTTATACCCTTTTAAAAAAGATTTAGTTTGAGGTAAAGCAACACAAAAGCTATTCGAAGGATTTGCTATTACACCCAAAAATATATAGAAAGATAAATTATATTGTACTACTTTATTATTTTACACTTTTTTAATGTATCTTGTCATATTTTCTTTTACATATCACTAAATTCCTTTAAAGTTTGATTTAAAGTAAAATAAAAAATCCATTTTTTTATTTCCTTTAAAATTCTCAATATTTAAAAGTTATATTGAATTTTAACTTTTATTAATTGAGTTAAATTTAAATAAAATTTTTAGTGCTTATTTTATTTATTATAAGACTTCAATTCCATGCCTTATTAAAGAGAAATCAAATTTCTTATGTGTTAAATTCTTGCATAAGGAGTTAGCTTAATTTGATGTTGTCCTCATTGTTATCGATTTTGTTTAGATAAAGTCATCAAACTAAAAAATAATGAGGGTCTTTGTATTTATATCACTTAAATTATTAATATAACTTTTTTGAGAGAAAAAAATTGGATATATTTTAGACAGACTTAACAAGTTTTGAGTTAAAATGTTTGTCGACAAATACATGCAATGCATTCTTTGTATGAATATAAAAACTACATAAGATGCCATATACACATGGGCCTCCATTGTGAAAGTCTTGAATATCCTTAAACTAGGATTTCCTATGCAAGTGGGACAACAAAATGTTTTAATATTATTAGAATTTTTTTTAGAGGAGGGTCATTTATATGATTTGTTGCATTATGTACATATTTATAATCGATACTAAATTGCTAATTAAGGATGTGTTGTTTCAAGTGTAGTGACAACGGAATCTATTGGCTACCCCACTTTCTTTAGAGGTTAAGAAGCAATGATCTTGATGATCATACTAAAAATACTTATATCCAAAGACTTTTATCATTTGGTTGCTATTCTATAAGTTTTACCTCCAAGTGGATTACTCGTGAGCTTAACATTTATTCCACTATCATACAAAATTGGACTTAGGTATGAAAAAAAAGTATTGAAAACATTAAACACTTTTTGGGTTTTTTTTTCATGGCAAGCTATGTACTAACCAAGTTCACATTAAGTGACATTTATCTTTTGATGTGTTTTTAATAGGTGTAGCATTGTGGAGGAGGATGTGTTTCATATTGTTGGAGTACAAGTTGAAGATGAAGTCTCACATTGGGTAGAAAATATAAGTGAGAAAAAAATTATAAATTGAATGTCTTAAGATTTTGAGTTGAAGGCAATGTCAAGTTCACTTATATAATGCACTTATAACATTAGCATAAATCTCCTTCGCATTTGTCTCCCTTCATTTTCCAACAATTGGTGACTAACAAAAAACTTGTGCAATATATAAATGAGAAAAACTCTCAAATATTATGTGATGCTAAGATTTTTTTATGCATGGATAATGTGACATGGATTCATTCTCAAACTCTGATTTCTTTGGGTAGTCTGGTTACATACATATGTTGGTTCTTATGAAAAATGTAAACAAGATTATTTTTTTAGATAAGATTTAGCCATTGTTGTACATTTTCAATCAAATTTGTGCTTCTAGTGATATTATCTCTTTGGATGTCAACTCCTCTACTAGATGCATAGTGTTGAAATTGATCACATGGGATACTTTATCTAAGAATACAATTAAGGTCAATGTTGAGGATAATTCCTTGATTAATCCTAGGGCTTTGGGTTTTAGCAAGTTGCTTCATGTCTCCTTTAGTCAATGGCTTCTTAGTTTCTCATAATTCAATGGGCATACTACTAATGTCAATGCCAAGCTTTATTCAATCCATCATGTGCTTTTTCTAACTTGGAATTCAAACTGAAAAGTGGTGTGCAAATTTGATTCTTTAATTGCTTTTCATTTGTTGAATAATTATTTTGATGAATTCCATCCACATGTTTTTATTATCAACAAGATTCTTTCTCTCAAGGAAAGACAATGTTGTCTCACTTTCCAACGTATTTATAGAGATTGTAATCAATGTGTTGATTAGCTTGTCAAACAATGTTCTTGTTCCACATCTTCCATGGTTACTTAGACTTCTTGTCCTATTCAACTTAGATTGCTTTTACTAGTTGACACTCTTAGAATATCGTTCTTAAGAATGTAGTTTTTGTTTATATTTTATTTTTATTTTTCATTGATAAAATAATTCTTATATCATTACTTGATTTTACTATGATTTTAAGGTTGATCACAATTTAAAAATTATATTTTAGATTATAGCATTTTTCTCTTTTATCATAAATATTAAGAAGGTTGAAAGATAGAAATAACTGTAAAAACGATTAAATTATAAGAAAATAAAATACAATTCACTTTATAAAAAAAATTAAAAAATATACTACAACTCATCTAAATTGATTTTTTTATGCCACGTTGCCCTTCTTGATTTTCAAATGAAGCAATTATAGTCGCTCAATCTAACTTTTATCCCTGTATTTTTTTATTGTTGTGGTAAACCTGTTTACTATAATAAAAATTGACTGAAGAAAGTGATGGGAAAAATAAATCACACAATACCACCACAACGGTAAATTAAATGCGGAAACAAAATTTCGTTTGACAAGCTTTTCCCAACCTATATGAACCTATGAGGATGCTAATAAATAGGCTATATCACACAAGCAAAAATTTACGTGGGAAACACCTCAAACGAGAGTAAAAGCCACGAGACCTTTTGGCCGCTTAAAAATCAGCTATAATCAACAAGTAGCAGTGCAATGTCTTCCCTAGATACAATTAGAGATATACAATTCTCATTATATTATTGGAATTAAACATCAAGAACAATGACATTAATATGAAAGATAAAGGATTTAGATTTAATCCAAGGACAATTACTGTCTAGCAGCTCTAAATCAGACTTCTGGTTGTCCAAAACCTATCTTCGTTCAGAATGTTGGCATAGACATTGAGAAGGTGTTGTCCAAATTTTAGAACGATTGGACGGTGCAATCTCCGGGAAACAACACAATAACACTGTTGCGTCACTATTACTCAGGCTGAAAAATTGTTACTGTCCAGCATCTCTAAACTAGACTTTTGGTTGTCCAAAACCTATCTCCACCGTTCATAATGTTGGCACGGACGTTGAAAAGGTGTTGTCCAAATTTCAAAACGATCGGACGGTGCAATCTCTGAAAAACTGCAAAGAAGAACGATCAGACGATGCAATTTCTGAGAAACTACAAAGAAGCACGACTGTTGTAGAGTTCTTGAGAAAGAGAACCAACCCGAATCTGATGCAACTTGCTTCGCTCGAAAACAGAGCCTACAACCTGAAAGACACGCATTATTTTAATTTTGAATTTTTCAACAACTAAGAACCAAACTCCTTTCTTTTATTTTTTTTTATTAATTTCCTCGTGGGCAAAGAAAATAAGCCTAACAGAAAGGTGTATCAATGGATGCCATGTATTTCTTTTTCTCCATCATGATCAATGCACATTATTTCATCTTCTTTATTACCCTCTTAATGGTCACTACCTGTCAAAACAATCACAACCCACCGTCATCTTTCTTCAATTCGCAATCTTAATCAATGCTTCGTATTTCATCTCTATTCATTTCACTCGTTCACCCACACTTAATTTTATTATCAACAAAAAATTAATTATTTGATGAATTTTATTTGTTAATAAAACGGAAAAATTACTTGACCTCGATTTATTTATTTAAATGATTCAAATTTAATGTTTAAATTTTTCCTGGTTAAACGTTTTGTAACTTGAGCTTGATTTATTAATTTGTTAATGGCTTTATTAATTTTTCTTTATCAAATTTCTCTTTAGATAAATTTTGTTTATCCTTTTTTCCCTACCAGCATTCGAAGATGCTCCATTATGAAATTTTCTTCCAACAATTACCATAAAGATTAGGAATGCTAGTAAATAAAATTTTGTTTATTAATTAGTATTTAATAAATATCTTCATACTAAAAAACAAATAAAAATCATAATAAACTATAAATTATATCAATAAGATTATTTAAATTTGAAAACGAAATTTTGGTAAAGAAAATAGTGGATTTCTTTGAAGAAAATTTCATCTATTTAAAATATATCACTTAGAAATTAACATTAGATAAATAAAATATATATAATATGAAAGTCAACAAAACTATGATTTTTAAGTAAATATTATAAATAAAATTATTATTATCTAAGTAACACACGTACCTACAAGCTATTAATATCAAACCAACAAAGCTTAGAATTAACTCATTTGAATAAAAAAACTTAATTATAAGCTTCAATTTTTTTATTTAATTAAAACTATTGTGCATGGCTAATATTTGATGGGTGACAAATGCTGGAACGAAGCAAAGTGTTGGGGAGCAAAGCAGAGCATAATGACATCTGTCTTATGGGTTTGGGCTGCCTGTTGTTAAATTACAATGTGAGTTAAGAGTGAAGGCGTAAAGTCACTTGCAGTACGATACATGGTAATATTGTAATGCAACCATAATATACAAATAAATGAAAGGTTGAGAGAAAAAGAGAGAAAAATATCAATGATACAAAATTCTAATATGTTAAGGATAATTATGTCGATGATGCAGATGCAAATTGTAACTTACATAATTTGCTTTATGGGATGAAAATTTATCTTTTACCTACCTCGTAACAATAGAAGTATGGGTATAATATAATATAAAAATAAAAAAGTAATTAGTAATTGTTTTAATTAAAAATAAAACATATTAATTGATCAATACATGTAATGAAGTAGAAAATAATTACACTAATCAATAGTTTATTCAAAATACTTTAATTTAAAAATTAAAAATATCTCAATCTAACAAGTGTAGACAAAAGTTAATAAGATAAAAAGATTCTTCAATTTCATAAGTTTATAAATTTGAAAAATTAGAATAACTTCTTTACATATATATATGTATGCTAACATGTGTCTTTGAGGATATTTAAATATTTTTATATGGTCGAGCACTTATATATATAATTATATTAATATATTTTTCTCATCCTATTAATAAATAATACTTAATTATAAAATTTACTATCCAATTTTCATTATTTAATAAATTTTATTACCTTAGTTTTATTATCGTAAATTTTATAATTTAAAATTTCAATATTCATAAAAGTTACCAATATTGATATGTGACTAAAATAAGCTTCAATTTTCATAAAATGATATTATTTTATCACCAGTATAATAATAAGATGTATAAAAATTAAAAAAATATGATAATAAAATGTCTAAAAAAATAAATTAATAAAATATGCAAAAATTAAAAGTTTAACAAAATTTTATAAAATTAAAACTTAAATAATAAAATTTGTAAAATAATAAAAATCGAATGATAAAATTTATAATTAAGTCAATAAATAAATAAATATCCATTTAAATTACTTGTAGGTTAAGTATCCAAATCCATTAAATTTTAGCCACAAGTATCAACATTGACGATTTGTCATTTTTAATAAAGGTCTATGAGTCATATCATAAAAGTGAATGTAATGAAACATCAATATGAAATAATTCGTATGGGAAACTTCTCTCATAAACAAATATTCCAATAAGCACGAAATTGTAATTACTAATTAAAAAATTAATTTTTTTAATAATTTCAATGACTACTTTTTTTTATATGGGTGCTCCCAGGTACGTATCACTTTAGATAAACTAAATCCAATGATGTGAGTAGACAGCATTTTCCCCAACTGGTATCACCATTGGATTTTTGTTCTTCCTCATATTCAAGCAAGTGCTGAAAATAAGTTTCAGAGGCACCTTTTAAGTAGTCCAGTTTCCGTTCATAATTCGTCCTCAGAAAGTTTGGTTTCATCTTCCTCCTATTCAAAAGAGAACATATGCTGAGAAAGAATCACCTTCTAGTGCTTTCTATATATATCTGTAATGCAAATTTTACAGCCTATTATTAACTACTGTAGCCTTGTGATATTGCAGCACTAGTGGCTTGTTGCTTCGTTTATTTTCTATGGTTCAATTTTCATTATTCATGTATTTATATTGATCAAACTAAATTAAAACATCGATAAAAGCTGAGTAATTAGTAATTAGTAATTAATTAACGTAGTCGTGTTGGAAAATGGTGGTTAAAGAGAAAAGAGAAAAGTAAAATATATTGGAAAATTCTGATATTAATTAGCAAACTTTTATGTTATTCATATGGTGTCCTACATACTCGTGATTGCCTAATGGCAAGAATGGCATGGTATGCAACTTGCTTGTATATTACAAAAGCAGACGAAACTTGGAAAGCAACTTCTTCAAGAGATGCATGGCTCTCAAAACAGATCCAATGAATTCATAAATTCATATCGGAATCGATGGTTGTGGGGACTAGTTCTCTTCCACAAATAAAAAACAACCCTATTAAATAAATCTATAACTGATTATCAAAGTGTCACTGTCTGATGAGAAAATGAAATTTTAAAATTTGTAAAACTGCTTATTAAAGTATTCTTTTGGTACATGATAAGTATTGTGCGATATAAAGCAAGTTGACAAATTGAATTGAACTCAACTTCTAACTGAATTTTAGATATTTTAATTTTATAAAATTAATTTTGATTAAAAATCGAGCAGATCAGTTTATATTTGAAAATATTGATGTCAAAATTAATTTTGACATGATGAATTTTTTGACGACTAATGCATTAATAAAAATGATTTTAGATGTATTATTATTAATTTAAAATGACTTTTTTTATTTAAATATGGTTTAAGTAGTCATATAATATAAATTAATAGGATATTTTTCAATACTTAAACAAATAAAACTTTACTCATTAAGAGTAAGAGAGTGCTACTTTCAATTTAAATTATTGAAGTGTGTTTAATTTATTTCATTTTGATTAAATAATTACTTTCTTTCACTAATTAATGTTATAAAAAATCATTTACTATATCAATTTATTATTAAGCTTATCTTTGTTGGAATAAATTTTATTTAACAAAAATTCAACTATTAATAGATATAGAGATATTATGAATTTATGCTAACATGATGCCTTCTAGTATCAATTAAAAAAATTGAGAGATATCAATTATAATATATTTCACTGTTCGTGTAGACTCATGACTGTTATATTAACAATTCAATTTTTATTAAAAAAATATTATACTAACGGAGACTAATCAAATAATAAATTATTAATAAGAGAAATATATTTTGTGATGTAACTTTTTAAGGAATGTTTTAGAAGAGAAAAAAAAGGTTATTTTATAAAATTAAATCTTTCTAAAATATATACAAGTTTATACATCCATTAGCGCTAAATATGTTATGCACAACGTTCAAAGAAGATTTCGTTCTTTAATCGACACTTACAAGTTCTTAGATGTAAAACGAAGGACAACGTCGATGTTTTAAAATGAAGTAAATATACAAATGTCGGTCACATTTGTATATCACCTTCGACTCGGAGGAATAATAATTAAATAATTAATTCTAAGTATAATGAGAAATAAGTTTTCAATAGGATGTTATTAAATTTGATTACCTTTTTGGTTGAAATTTACACGGTCTTATATGACTTCTTGTTATTAAATTATCGCATTAAGAAATTTTTAACTATGTGTTGAAGATTATTAAGAAGATATTTAAATTTTTTAAACTAAAATGAACAAGTGAAGGGACTTATGATATTGTAACGTTTCAGAATATCTGAGGTTGTGAAGAAGAATTGGAATGACATCTCGAAAAGATATATTGAGAAGTTAATATTGCAAAATAATTAATTACTTATTTGAAGATCGATTTAGGGCGAGTAGGGAAAACAAGATTCTTCTTCTTGTTTGTTTGTTTTTTTGTTTTTGGTTGATGTCAAATGGAACTAATCAAGGTCTACGGTTTGCAGTTCAAGAAGGAGGATTCTAAGGTATCTAAAGAGTTTTGAGGTAAAAAATTGATTCGGTATTTCTTAAATCACTTAAGAAGAATTGAGGTTATGAGATAACCCATTAAAATAATGTTTCTTTTTTCGATTAAAAGTAATGGAAGATTTTATCAAATAACTTGACACTCATTAGACGATTCAAGTTGGAGGATTTCTTCCAGAGGAAAACTCTAGAACAAATATATTAGAAGGTATTGGACAGATGTTATGTTATTATTTAAGATTATAGCTATGAGTACAAGGCATCTTCATCTTAAGATCTTAAGATTTAGGGTATATTTTTTAATGACCATTTAATCGCCTATATATTTTTCAGTCACATACTATAAATATTTTTTATTAAAGATAATTTTATTCAAATTGAATAGTATGATTATAAGTAATAAAATTATATATTCTAAATTTAAATTAAAAACTAATAATAATTTTATGGTTTAATTTTTGTACGTAAGGGTTGGCTAGTTTGTGTAAAAACGTACGTTATTTTGGGGTGAAGTTAGTGGAAGAAATTGGGGTGTCAATTGTGTCAGCAATTTGTTGTATTTTCTCGTTATGTGTAGGCTGTTAATGAGTGATGTATTGAAGAAAAGGATCCAAAGACAACGAAACTATTCTGCATAAGGAAGCAACGATATCGACTATAAGTTTTACCAAATGAGAAAATTACTGTATAATTTCTAGGAATAAATATAACAATGGCACACTTAAATTGGAAACCAGCAGATAATGGGTTAAAAATATGGGATCATCACTTTGTATACACATTTTTATTATTATGTTTGAAAAATACAGCTGAAATCATTTTACATTTATGCTAGCCACTTAGAAAGAAAGCTCATTTTGCATCCCGACCACATAACAAAATGAAAATAAAAATCTAAATATTAAGAAAGTTTATTTTGTATCAAGAAATATAGTCCGATCGGTTTAATTAATTGTAAAATTTTTATACATATTTTAAATTTTATGAATAAAAAAAATTTAAATATTAAGAATTCCTTTTGGAGTGGACGTACATTTTAATTTTTTAAATAAAATCTATATGACTAACATGGAGTTTTATTGTTTTTTAACTTGTTATTAAAATAATTTTAGCTCAATTTAAAAAATAATTTATTTTTAATGTTTAATTATAAAAATAAATTATTCAAATTCTCGTTATTTTTATCATTTTAAAATATTTCATATTATTATTGTCACTATTGTCACATTATTTTAATAAAATCATTATTATTATTATAATAATTATTATTATCACTAGTACCAATCAATTATAATTATTATTATCGTTGTTACTTTTATTATATAATTACTATCATTAAATTATTACTACTATATTTATTATCATTGTTCTTACTTGTCATTGTTAATATTATAAATTAATAATTATTGTTATTTCTATCTCATCATAATTTTTATTATTATTATCATTAATACGAGTAACTATCATACTATCACTATGATTATTATCATCAATATTGTTGATATTTTTTTACTATCACTATTGATATCATTGATTACCATTATTAAAGGTAAAAATAGATAAAGTCAAGTTAAATTTTAGTAAATTTAAACTTAACATTTGATAAAAAAAAAATATTGTGTCTAATTTATTTACTTGTCAATCATAAATAATCAAATCTCCTTTTTCATATTCTCAATTCCAAAATTTTCATCTATATTTCTACTACACCCCTCTCTTCGTGCCTTTTCCTTCTCTCACCACTACTACTCTCTTGTTCTTCATCTTACCACATACTTGTGATTGCTATTATAATTATTATTTTACATTTACTTTAAATTTAAATAATTTTTTTTGAAATAAACAGAGATTAAATTTTATAAAAATAGTATAATATATAAAAAAAACCATTTTGATAAAAAGTGTCATAAGATCATACATTTAGTTGAAAATTAATTCATTTGATTTTATAAAAAATAATTATTTTGGATTTGATTAAAATAAGATCAAAATATAAAAGATATTATAATTTTAATTTTTGATAAACAATTTTAATTTCCCTATTTTTATATGATTTTAAAAAAATTATAATTTTAATTTAATTTT
>JAMLFT010012003.1:0-10673 GCA_026544285.1 Pachyrhizus erosus | reverse complement strand
TTATATTAATGTAATTTGATTTTTTTATTATGTAATATATAATTAAATAAAGTATAAATATTTTTTAGATGTTTGTTTTATGAGGATAGGTTATCAATTAAAGTTGTTGAATGGGTTAAAGTATATAAACATTTTTCAGATCTTTTATGAGGATAAGTTATCAATTAAAGTAAGATGTATCGGTATAATTTATTTATTTATTTATTAATTAAATTAATTATTTTTATTTTATTGATAAAACATATTCTTTCATATTCAAGAGTAAAGGGCTGAAAATTTTCTCCATTTGGGCACGCGACACGTGGCAAAAGGAAAACAATGGAAAGCCATTGGAATTCGGAAGTTGCACCCAATGCGACGCGATTGGTAACGTTAGGGCAAAATAATGGCGGGAGCTACTCCGCCCTGTGTTTTCTGTGCGATTGCCACCAAATCCATCTCTAACAACACTCTTCTTCACTCCGTTCGTCTCTCTCTCTCTCTCTCTCTCTCTCTTCATTTTTGTTTTTGAGTTTCTGTTTCGTTTCTGATTCAATTTCGGGATCTGAACTTGCAGGACGATAAGGTTGTTGCTTTTCAGGACATTAATCCATCCGCTTTCAGGTACGCACAATTCATCATCTCAATCTTAACTTGAAATGCACAATTCAATTTGCTAATTTCATGATTGACTAATTTTTGAATTGTTTTTGTTTTTATATATATTTTGACATTTAATTGAGGTGACCAATTTGAACCTGGCAACTTTTAGGCATTACTTGGTAGTTCCTGTGGCGCACATTCCTACTGTTAAAGATCTTAAGAGAAAAACTGATGATTATTCTTTGGGTAAAGAAACTGATAGCTGCAGCCACTTCAGATTTTAAAATTTATGTATGCATGTGTTCAAATTTCTACTGTTTCAGTTTCACGATTGCCTATTTCATACAGTGAGTCACATGTTAGAGGTGGGGAAAACGTTACTACTTAGAGATGCACCTCAGTCCCAGCAGTACAGGTATTGGGGTGTTTACAACTTTCAAGGGCAATGCTTATTATTTTCTTCTTGCCAAGTTTGTTATGATATTAGATTGATCCTGGATGCTGATTTCAATTGCAATTCCTGCCACTAATTGTTACTTTCGTTATCGGTTGCACACCTATAAGGCTGTTCAACGTGCTGTGCATTCTGTTTTACACCCGCAAAGTCCAAACTGCTCCAATATAATATCATATGTATATATGTATTGACACGAGCTTTACTCAATTGTTTATAACAAGTAGAAATATTTCTACGTGTCTAAATTACTTGCATCATATGTTTATAACAAGTAGAAATATTTCTACGTGTCTAAATTGTTTATAATATCATATGTTCTTGTTTTATTTTTTTTTAATGTTGTTTTTGTGGTTGTCTACTTGTCCTTGTGCATGAAACATGGTAACCTGCTGATATATTTTTGTTCGTGCATAAACATTTGAGGGGTAGTTTCTTGATGTTGGTTGTGGAGAGAATGAATTGAAAAATAAAGGGTCATATAGAGATAGGTTGTAGATTGAATGCATATATTTTGTAATTTTACTATAACTTTATGAATCAATCACATTGAGATTTTTTTAATCAAATTTTGAGCTTTGAAGATGCTAACGAGACCTGGATTACTAAAAACAAACAGACTGTGAACTTGAACTAGAATTGCATATTATGACCAGAAAAACAAGAAGAGGAACCAAATATAGAGAACTACCACATTGGTTTAAAGCAGGTGGTTGATTTGATCTGAAGTTAATTGTTCTTAAGCAAAACATGACAATGCGATTCTTTCTGTAACGTTTTCAACAGATTTGGCTTTCATCAGCCTCCGCTGAACACTGTTAACCACCTACACCTGCATTGTTTGGCACTACCATACACACCCAGGTATCTATTCATCTTTATGGTTACTGTATACTTAGGCTTGTCATGTATGCCTTGCGGATACTTAAAGTTGCTACTTCATGAGCTTTAAGCAGATGGAGATATATAAAATACTTGTCTTTTGGACCACTTGGCTTCATTGAAGCGGAGAAGTTTCTGGAAAAGATAAAGCCCTTGTCCACAGTTCAATAAAAAGTAAAAGTATCTGTTTGATTTCCTGTTAATCCAACATGATAACGCTTTCTGATTGAAGATCAACTGTCCAGATTAATTAATGCGCAAATAGCTAGACACCACCAACAGATATTCCTCCCACAGCAACATTTTCTTCTGCTCACGGAAAATGGTTTGCAGTTAAAACAATCAGAGCCTAGTTAACTAACTTGACGTTTTTGTTTATTGTTATATTTGGCTTTTTATCCTTCCAGAAAGATGCTGGATAGATTGAATCTCGTTCAAACTTACCTCTGTTCAGTTTTCTGACAGGCAAAAGTTTCTAGTTAAAATTACCCTTTTTGGATCTGTTGATCAATTTGCCTGATATATCTTGACCTTCGTATGGAGAACAACAATAATAGTAACTGCTATACGTTGTAACACAAGCCCTACTGACGGATATTTATTTAGCATAACTGCTTGTGTTGGAACTCAAGGATACTGAAGCGGTGAGTGTGGTAATTACCATATCATGATAACACTAGCATAGGCAAATTTATTTGGCTTTCTAAAAGGATCTGGGAAGACTTAAGAGAGGAAAACAATCTTAGTCCTTTACTTACCAGCAGTTCTTTATTCTTTTCATATGATCTAGAAATGACTGTCTTGAAGACTTGGGTTTAAAGTTTGTGTGATTCAGAATCGCATACTTAGTACTAATACTCAGATAAGTGGAATTTGATAATTGGGGATGTCCAATATAGGTAACAATATTATACACGGTACTTCATATTTAAGCAAGAAAAAATTATTGAGCTCAATAATTTTACTTGGTATATTTGGGACTAAAAGGAAAACTTTTCACATAGGTGCATTGAGACAGTTTAGTATGATGTATGTCCCTATAATGTAGTAGTTGACGTGTCGAATTTGTTCAGTGTTATTTAAAATTTAATGTCATTTAATATATACTAGTACCAAACATATAGTTTTATCCAAAATAAAATAAAATATTTATACTTTTCATTTAATGTATTTTTATCGTCACAGTTTCCAAGTTAATCCTTTATTACTTAAAGTTATATATACAGGTGAAAAATTGTCCTCTAAAACTTTAAGGTCATTTTTTGTAATTTCAAATGTATTAAAATAGTCATAAAAATTTAAAATAAAATTAAAAAAATAATATATATTTTTAATTATTATTTATATACAATTAATACATATACAAAATAATAAATAATTAATTTGAATTAGTAAAAATATTACGAAATACTTTCAATCAGTTAAGATAGTAATGAAATCTAATGTAATTTTTTTTAATATACATTATAAAAGATAATAATAAATTTTAATATATTTTATTTGAATATAAAATAATGATAACTGTAGATTCTAACATCTAATATCTAATATAAAATGTAAACTGTTTTAATAAATTTTATTAATTTAACAAATATGTTTTAATAAAATGTATTTAAAAATCTATTATGTAATTTTTTTCCCTCCTAATTAGCCTTTCCAAATTAGGGCATTTTAGTAAATCACATTACATCAAACTTGAACAACCTTTTAATAGAATATCAACAAATTTTAAATTTATCATTTGTCAATTTATCTTTTAAAATTAATTATTTCTTATTAATATCTTTCTTCACCTTAAACTTTTTTTTCTTCCTTCCACTTATAGTATATCTTTGAGTGGTAGTAAGAAAAATTAGTGGTGAAATTTTTTTATGTGAAATTCATATTCTTTATAGAATCTTTGTTTTCCATTTTATTTATTTTTCTCCTTGAAATTAGGATAATGTTTGTTTTTTTAGGTTGTTTGTATTTCAACAATTGTTGTTATTGAAGTAGTAGCTTTGATGGTGTACTTGAAATGACTATTGCTTGTGATATTTAAATATGTAGTAGTTAAATATGCTATTGAGTATTTTAGTAAATGAGATTCTAATTGTTTGTAGGCTCATTTGAATGTTTTAAGTGGGATGTCAATAATAGTTATTGAGATAAACTTTTTGCTATCATTTTGATTATTCTCTTTACAATGACTTTTAGTTTTCTAAAGAATCAAAATTTAATAGAAATTTTTTACCATCCAAGTATAGGAAACTCAATTCCAACATGTGTAATAACAAAATAAATGATAATTGCAAATAAATTTAAAAAATATTTCAAGAATTGTTTTAGTAGGAGACAATGATATGAAGAGTGCAAAATCTGTCAACTCTAATGTTGTCATGCCTAATGATGTTTCCTAACAATGATTATTGATGCAAAAAATGTGGTTGCTCATGAATAAATGTATCTTGCACAATAGTATCATAGACTCAAAAGTTTAGATATCATACCTTTATGTTCTAACATATTAACAGACCTAGGGTTGTGATTTTAGATTTATCTTTATGTTCTCTTTAACCTTCTATTTCAATTAAACCTCATTTATATAATCAATTATTAACCATTCTTCTTTAAATGATAAACGTATTTGTTTTATGTTTTGAGAATTTTCTTCTTACTATTCATTCCCTTATTCATTAAGTCTTGAATTAGAAGGAAGATTAAGCACAAGAAAGTTAATTAGAAATTGCTAATAAAATTATAGATTATAATACGAGTTAGTCCATACAAATCTTATAAATCTTTTTATTGTATAGGTTAATCAATTAACGACTTTTGATCATAACAATGAATCGATTCAGGTATCAGATTGATAAGTCTAAAATAGTAATAAGAGCAATGCAATAATATAATTGAGAATTTTATTTCAATATGCATCACAGTCTAAGCTTAAATGTTTAACTAGTTATAGGTGTTGGAAAACATAAAAAAAAATATAAACATTAAGGAGAAAAATCTTTACAAGAATTAATCTCTGTGATGTTTCTCTTGCTCCTTTTGATATGTTAGTTTCTCAAGAATATTTAAGAATTAAAAAATTTAAGAAAAAAAATCCTCAACAAACTAAAATTCTAAAGTATAAATAATAATTATGTTTTATCTCATAGGGATACACATAAGGTTGTGTTTAAAGTTTGGAACACTGATCATTCTTCACGCTTTGTGCATAGGGGTTGTGCTTGATTTTCAAAGTAGAGTTTAACATACACGGACCCATACTTAATTAAGCACAAGATTGTGCTTAGTTGCCTAAAGTCAACTTCATCCTTTTTACATTTTTTACGTCTTTGATAGTTCTTAGGATTTTTACATATTTAACACAAATTATACTAAAACATACAACTAAAGTGTTCATAATCATCAAAATGGTACAAAAAACCCTAAAAAAATTAAAATTAAAATAAAATTTATCAATTACTCATAATCAATAAACTATATAATGTTATTGATTTTACTTATATATTATATATTATCAAATTAAAATGAAATCTCATAACATTTTAAATATTTTACATAATCAATAATGAATTCTCATATTATAACAAAATTGTCATAATTAATATAGAAGTCAAATATAATATGATATTTAATATACTAATAACAATTTTTTTAAACTATGTATTTAAGTCAAAATAACAAAAATGAAAATAAAACGAATTGTTTTACTTTTTAAAAATAGAGTATGTGAGACAAAATGTTTCAGCAATGTCTCAATAAAATTATTTTTTCTACCTTTTTATTAAATTAATCATATCAAATAAGATAAAATTTATATCTTAACATATCAAAATTTTCAATTATCATATTGTAGTGTGAAAATGTATATATTTATAAATGTTAGGGGTTGACTTTTTTAATATAAAAATTATTAGAATAATCAAAATATAATTATTACATTATAAATCACATTAAAAATAATGTATTCAATAAACAAAAATTGTTGTGTATTGTTTTAAAATTTTAATGTTTATATTTTACTAGATAGAACATTTACATGAATTTAAATATAATTAATTAGATGTTATTCATTGAAAATGTATATTTTGTACATATCATAATTATTATATTCATTGTTTATAAAATTATATGATAATGATCATTTATCATTTTATCAAAATTTTGAGTAATTTTTTATTTTAAAAATCTCCAAATAACTTTAAACTTTAAAATACATACCTCTACACAAATCCATTCTTACAAATTAATTGAAATAAATGTTTGTTTTTTATCCTATAAATTCTTAATTGTAGAATATTATAGATATATTGGATTGTTTTTTATTAAAAGAAATAAAAGTTATACTCCCTTACATTTTGTAGTAGAAATATAAAAATAATAACAGTGTTACATCCAATATAATCAATTTAATGTAGTAATAATATTCTTAATACTTACTATATATATATTAACATTTATTTTACAAAGTTTATAAATACTTATAATTTAATTTAAATATAATTTTTTGATATTTTATTCGTAGACGTGAAATTTATTAATATCTAAATTAGGTGGATAAATATTTATAACACATGAAGATTAACAATTTAAATAAAAAATATTTATATTAATTGATTAAAATATTTAAGTGAGTTCTTAACTTTTTGTTTTGTAATAATAATAAATAAAAGTTAAATATAATTTTTTAAATATGTTGAAATTAGAGATTTTGTCATTTTTTTCAATAAAATCATAATTTAGAATTTGTTTGATTATGACAAGTAAAGACAGATTTATGTTGTCATATCATATTAATTTTTATAAAAATATTTTTATTTTTTATTTTTTTAAGTTTTAAATCTATTTTTTTAAAATAATAAAAATATAATTTTCTTATGAGTAATTTGTCCAATGCATCACATGGAAACATTCATTACTAGTTTCATAGTAATATTATCTCCTACCTCTTTTCGAATACTATTTTTTCTAAAGATTAAGATCATCTATAGCGGAGGTCTCAATCTTTTTATTTATCCATTTATAAAATGTCACTATAGTATTTATAAATTGTAGTGACATTTTTTCATTGAATAGATTAGAAGACTAACATATGTTTTACCTAATTTGATTTTGTGCTCCTGATCTTCAAGAACGCTTATTACCTTAAATTTAAGTACCATTCTTCTAAATAAGCTGCAGTATTTAGACAACATAAATAAATAAAAACTAGAATCTGCATCAGATTTCAATATCTTACAGTGAAGTTTTTAACTGCACTCATCATAATCCTTAAGTGTTTCCTTTTGTATTAAAGCAATAAAAGCACTTTCAAAATTAGGATGAATAACAGCATTCTATGTGCACATCTTAAACTGTAGAGACTCGAATTTCATCTACATCACTGATTGTAATGACATTTATCACAACAATGTGTAAGTTGTTATAACAAATAGACTGTTACTTTGAAGTTTGAACACCAGATAGATCATCCAACTAAGCAATCTACTTCAACATGAGGTCAGTGCTTGATTACATCCATTGTAAGGGATGTACGTGTAAGTTTTCACTTTTAAAAAATACATAAAAATGTTTTAAATATATATTTTTTATTTTTTCTAATTTTATATAATTGAATTTTTATTTTTTAAAATAAATTGATCCTCTAATCTAAGAACGTAGATCTGCCACTGCATGAAATTAAAAGGAACAAAATATAAAAGTTAAGTTCTTGTATTGCACGACTTCGTAGCATAACAGCTGAATTACAATTACCAAGCACACTAACCAAAATACAGAAAAAGTCAAAAATAAAAATCCAAGGGTTATATTAAATGTTAAATTTTATACTTCGTGAAATTTTTCAATGATATCACAAAATATCTGTTGTGATAGACGGTGGTAGTTGTGGTCGTTGTATTGTTCAGCAGCACAAGGCTATTTTCGTGTCTTTTCACTTTTTGGGGCCGAGAAGGTATGAATTAAAATAGAGATAAAAAAAATGTTTTCATCTATTTTAAAGATGTTTACACCAATAGAAAATGGATAGAAAAATAGATTAAAGAGGTTATATGCTAATGATGTAAAATACAAAGATTGGAGGATAAAGTGTTTTTGACCCAAATCACATAGAGATCAAAAGTAATGTATCTAAAATTTTAAATATTGTAATTTGAGGTAGATTTCGTTATTTTTCATTTATTTATTTTTTAAATCACTTAACAAAATAAGCAATTTTTAATTGAGGAAAAAAAGGTATTTACTAAAGCCTAAAATGCTGGTTTGTGGTGAGAGATCGAGTAAAAATAGGAAGGTTTCCCACTTTCCTTACAAGACAACCACACTACCATAAGAGTGGATTCATTAATAACTAATGCATGCAGCCTTAAATCATTAAAATGCCAGGTCAACTATATTATTTACTTTTGTGAAACATTTTTGAAAGCTATTTCAATTTTTTCAATAAAAATTTATTCTTCAAAATTAATTATTCTAAAAAACTCATTAAGTACTTCTACATAAAAAAAATGTTAATCAATAATATTTGACACGTTCATATATAATGGACAAATTTGTTTAAATTTAAAATAAGTATTTATAAAAAAATTAAATAATTAATTATTTAAAAAATAAATAATTTTTTTTTAAAAAAACAAAAAATTATGTATTTTATAAAAAAATACTTATTTAAAAAATAAATACAAACAAACCGAGCTAATATCTTGTTTCTACACAGCTTTAATGTTTAATCACCCCATCATGACTTGATTTATCTCGTTTTCTGTACTTTTACACTAAAACTGCTACGTTGACATATGTGAAGATACAAATATTGAAACTTTTTTTTTTGTCATGAATAAACAAGAAAGCTGGGCAGATTGGAATGCAAAAATGTTGAACCAAAACAAGAATTTGTAGTTAAAAAATGTTTAAACAAGTAAACGGTTGGGTGAAAGCTAGGAACCATAATACACATAATAAAAATACTAAAATAACCATGGACTTGGTAGTGAAACTGTGAAAGGCTTCAAACCGTGTACAATCTTGGCAGAATTGAATGCAGTTCTCTTATTCTATGCTTTGCCAGAACATTCACCAAGGTAATGACTAATGAGACAAACTTCTGCCCCAAAATCTCTTAAGCTGCCTCCCAACTTTGAAAAAGTAGGAGGAGTATGGTAGCTTTTGGATTCGCAAGAGGACATCAATAATCAATTTATCCAGCATGAATTCCAAAATAAACGGGTATGCTAACAGCTGTAAAATAGAAATTTTAGAATCATTTTAAGAAAAGTACACAAGTTATTAAATGATGTGGTTGAGATGAATCAATAATAAAGATAACCCACAGCCAGAAAATTCTAGTTAAAACATTTTTCATTCGAGCATAGTAGTAGTCTGCTAACAAAAGAATGAAACCAGCAAGGCAAAAGGATTTGGCCCATATATTTAATGTTAGTATTACTTAAAAAGTTACAAATTAATAATAATAATAATAATAATAAGTAGATGAGTTGGATTTTCCGGGAATGGCCTACATATTAACGAATTCTTAATGGCTTCTGACTTGTCCATATACTAACCAACATTGCCGAATTTCTTTGTGTTTCCTTTTTGGTCGTCGCCTACTACGTATGGAAGCATTATAATTTAATAATTCCTATACGGTCTCATATCCCTATTAATGCTACTTCTTAGGATTGGTCTACCATCCATTAGGTAGAGGGTCAATACTCAATACATTACTTTGTTTTGCCAAAGCAGCCAATCTTGTGTTACTTTGTTGACCTTATTAATGATCACAAAATAAAGATAATAAGTGTTTTTCCTTAATGTATCTGCCAAATACAACCACAAAGGATGCAAATTATATATTTATGTTCACCTAAACATAAGTGGAACCAAGGTATGAGGAATCTCAGCAAAGGGAAACTATATATTATTTTGCGTGTTTAGAGACAAATAATTGGTGAGACCGACCCAAATAGCTATCATCCACTAATATCATGAAAGTGACTTGAGCTTTGGCCACGCCGTGGCTCGGGAGAAGGGTTATCTTATCTTACACCATCTGAAGAGAATGCACATCTAATGCTTCTTCTTTGTTATATAATTAAATCGTTCTGAATGATGAGCTTCGTGATTTGGTACTTGTACTGTTGGTTAACTTTTTTTTTTTTTTTTTTCATTTTCCTCGTCATGGGGAGTATTTGTTTATACAATTTGAAAGATCATTGTTAACAAATCATGCTTTTAGCCTATTTATACATTCAGATAATTTTTGTAGTAAACTTAAAGCGTCTAATTTTGATACATTATTAGTGTAATGAAAGGAGAAGAACCGAAGAAATGAAGGAAAAATAAAACAAGAAAGATGAAGAGAAAAAATGGTATTTAAAATTATTAAATGTCATCTGATACTTTATTATTTATTGAATAAACCTCAGAACTAGCTATTAGTTGTTTAAATATGAAAATGATAAGGGTAAATTTTGTATTATCTAATTATTAGTTAAGTACTAGATATTATTTATGAAATTTTATCATTTGATCACAATTTTCTCTTTTTTAGATTATTATAATTATTTTAAGTTAATTATAAATATAAATACAAGAACGATATTATAACTAGTCTTATTGTACTTGAAACTTATTTAAAACATTCATTGATTTCATAAATTATAACTATAATTTTTTAAAATATTATAAATATAATAGACTCTTCACTGCTACTTAATTTTTTTGAAAATATTAGTTCCTTTATTTTCAAAGAATGGACGCT
>JAMLFT010012002.1:0-10697 GCA_026544285.1 Pachyrhizus erosus | reverse complement strand
ATATTTAACTATTGATATTTAAAATATTAAAATTTAATTTATAAAATAAAAATAAAAATAAAAATAAACAATTTTTTTAATGAAAATTTTATTTAAAATGTTATTTTTAGAGATATTTAATTAAAAATAATTATTTTAATTTATATATAATAATAATTGCGATTTAAAAGATATATATAATTATTTATTGAAGAAATTAAATTTGAGTTTATTATTTTATATTTATTAATAGAAGTGGTCCTGTAATGAAAGGGATGTGGGATACACTGTACACGCGTCAACCCCACAAACCTCATCTCTATCTACCCTCTCCTAAACGCTTTAACGAAGATTCGGTCCTTCTTTTCTTTCTGCTTTACGGGGGTCCCACAAGGGATCCTTTGATTGAAAGAAAAAAGAAAAAAGAAAAAAGAAAAAAGAAAAAAGAAAAAAGAAAAAAGAAGCGTGTAAATGGCAGGAATGGAGATAGGGGAGGGGGTCCCGTGCGAGGCAAGGTCAAGAAAGCAACCAATGACGAAGAGGGTTGGCTCTCTCCGCAACTGCCTTTATCTTTTTCTTTAAATTAAATGCCGAAATACATCTACGACCAACGACCCTTCTCCGTGTCGGTTTCTGCTTGTTCGTGTCCCTCTCTCATTGCTCCTCCCGAACTAACTAACTAATACTACTATTTTCTCTTTTGTTTTTGCATTTGCGCTTGTGCTTGTGCTTGTGCTTGTGCTTGTGCTTGCGCGATGAAAGAAAAACTTTTTGAAATTTTTGTCCCCTTCTCTCACTCTCTTTTTACATCGCGTTTCTATTTTGGAGGAAGACGTCACTGCAGTGCATTATTGGGCTTCTTTTGTTTTGACGTTGGAAGCCGTGGGATTGGTGGGGAAGTTCTTGTCGGCGAATCGGAGGGTGCGTGAGGAAAGGCACAAGGAGGTTTGGGTGGGCGTAGGAGAAGACTGGATAGTGACGTAAGCCTTACGCAGGCTCCAAAAACCATAAAAGTCCAAATGATGGTGTGGGGTCCCTCACTCTTCACTCTTCACTCCTCACTCTTCACTCCTCACTCCTCACTCCTCACTCCTCACTCCTCACTCTTTAAATTTTGAATGGATAGCCAACAGATGTATTTGTAGAAGAGGGACAAACAAGGGAGTATGGTGTGGTGATCTCACTTACGTCGTGTGCGCAACTTTTTACAACTGTTTTTCAAACAAATTCTATCATATTTTTTGAAAATAAAACGCTAAATTTTAATTACATTCTTGCAACCTCAAAATTAGACATAGTTTTTTTAATTATTAATTTAATATCTGAAAAATAAAGTTTTTTATTTTGTAGTCTTTTAAAGAATAATTTTTTATGTTTTATTTTTTTGTCAAATAATAATATTAAAACCTTAATTTTAATAATTTGATAATTTATTACATCTTCATTAATTATATTTTTAAATTTTTATTTATTTAAAATAATTAATGACATTAGACTAGTTAATGAGATATTTGAAAATATAATTTGACAATAAAAATTATACATGATTATCATATCATAGTCTTTTATGATGTAGTGAGTTATTAGGTTGTTAATATTGTTATTATGTCATTTAAAGGATAATAAAAAATAAAATAAAAAATTATTTGATTACAAAGATTAAAATTATTTTTTTTAAAAATCAAAATAAAAAAAATATAAATAACTAAAATTAAAAAAAAATTTAATTTTCAAGAATCAAAATTATATTTAAATTTAATTTTTAAAATTTTTTTAATTTTTTTTAAAGATGTATAATGTAATATTTTTAAACAAGAGTTAATGTAATATATAAGTAGTGTGAATGTAATCTTTTCAAACAATTAAATGATTAATGTAAAGATACTAAAAAAAAGGAATATAGCGTGTAATCTAAAAAAAATTATCGTACCTTGATATTACCCTTAAAACAACAACCTTACATCACATAAAGTTAATCTTCCTAATTTTGTTGTGATGCAAAAATATTTGTATGTATAAACTTGCTATCATGTAAACTATCAAATATAATTTTCTTATTATGTGATTGAGTTAATTAAGTAAATTATAAGAAATTAATTTTATTTTTTTAGTCGAAAATACAATTTAAATAAACTCAATGTTATTTGTGAGTTGTTAATGAAAACATTTTAATTTGATTCTTAAAGTGTTCAAATTATGTTTTGGGAGTTGAAGAAATGAATAATCTTTTTATTATTATTATCGTATGGAGATAGTGAATGAGTCATTGAGTTTCAAGTAGTTTTGAATCATGAAGTTTTAGTAAGAAAAATCTCACTTATTCCTCCTTCCCTTTCTTGTGAACAATTTCTATGTTTACAATTTTGTTTAGTTTAGGAAAGAAAGAAAAAGGAAAAAGATAAAAATATGAGATGATTTTTATGTTGTTCGGTAAAAAAAATGAAGAAAGATAAAACAAAATGCCTTTTCTTTTATTTGATTGTATAAAATTTGAAAAGAAAAAAAAAAAATATATATATATATATATGTTTGTTTTTTCTTTTGTTTGCTATATAAAAGTGAAAAGAAAGAATATATATATTTTTATGTATAAAATTCAGTTTAGCAATTGTAGCCATTTATGTTTAATAAAACCTTAAAGGCTCAAATGAAAGTGTCAAGCTCAAAGATAAGTCTATTTCAAACAAAAATTAGATTTCTTGGTCACGTGATCCATCAAGGAACAATCACTCCTATTAGCAGATCAATAGAGTTCGTTGATAAATTTCTTGATGAAATTGTTGACAAAATCAACTTCAAAGGTTTTTAGGATGTCTTAATTATATAGGAGACTTTATCCTCAATTATATAACATCATAAAACCTTTATATGATCGTCTTAAGAAAAATCCTTACTTTTTGAATTGATTAACATACAAACGTTGTTAAACAAATTAAACTCTAGGTAAAGGAACTTCCATGCCTTTATCACCCAATCCCTCAAGCTTACAAAATTGTAGAAATTGATGTCTCAAACTTAGGTTATGGAGGTATCCTCAAACAAAAACTTAACGATAAAGAGCAAATCATCTTGTACACCTCTAAACACTAGAATAATGCACAAAAAAAATATTTCACAGTCAAAAAAGAATTTTTAGCAATCATCTTATGCATATCAAAATTTCAATATGATTTACTTAATCAAAAGATTTTAGTAAGAGTTGATTGCAAATCAGCTAAAGACATTTTGCAAGATGTAAAAAATCTTGCATCAAAACAAATTTTCACCAAATGGCAAACAATTTTAAGTATATTTGATTTTTAAATTGAATATATCAAAGGATTCTCAAATTCTCTTTCAAACTATCTCATTCTTGAATATTTGTAGGGAATATAAAGATTTAGGCATGCTGCCTCGAAAGGTAACTCTGACCTCTTTTAGAGGACGAGGAGTTAGGTTGGTCCTTTTAGGGCCATCTTTAAAGGGTCATCTACCCCAATTGGGTCTTCAACCCAACAACCAACACCTACTGGGTCATTCACCCAGATAAAATTGAGTTATCTACTCAAGAAATCAATACATCCACTCAAATAGTCAAACAAACAAAAACTGATTATGCTTTTCCAATCCAAACTTTGTTAGCCCTTAAAAAGTGTGGACCAATAAAACTCAAAACTAAGTCTTAGATAGATATATGCTCAGATGAAGAAATTGATCTAGCAACAATCATTTCTGAAATGACCACCAAACAAATTGTGGTCAATCTAAAGGAAAAAAATTGCAAAACCACAATCCAAAGAAATTATCCAAACTGAAAATCCAAAACCCAAACAAAATAGATATATTTCAAAAAATCTGTGATACAGATGGAACCTCAATATTGGGACAACTCTCCCCCAAAAGTGGCCTAAAAAATCTTTCCTGAATGTTTTCATTTTAAACCATAAGCAATTAATAAAACAAGGCAATTTTATGAGTTTATATTATTTGATTCGAATTCTGTCTCAATAAAGCATTATAATGATCCAAAAGATCCAACAACAATTTCTCATTCAACTATTCAAATACTTTTAACCCTAAAGCAATTTGGAAAAAATCCAAATCAAACACAAAAATTTTCACAATATTTTGATCCTATTGGATTCAATTACTGGGACTATATGGATGCCTAGTCTAGAGTTTTTTTGTATCAAAATAAAAAAAAATCAACACTCTTGGTTAATTTATTTTAAGAAAAACTCAAAATATAGCTTTCCAAACTGGTTTTACCAATGGTGAGACTTCTTTGGTCCAATCCCAGAAATTTTACCACCACTAGTGGACGAGGGGTTCAAACTATTTCAATCAAAATTTGATCCAACAGAATCATGTATTCCAAAGGATCTAATATTCTTCTCCACCTTTTCCTTAGCATGAGTATTCTCATGGAAATACAGGTATGGAAGGCAAGAACACCCCAAAAGTTTGTCACTTGTACAGAAGAATGCTTTTGTAAAATGATGGAATCTCTTCAATGCAACCAATGCAAGCCAAAAGCAAGTAAGAACTTGGTTTGCAAACAATATCAAGTTCCTCAAACCAACAGATTTAGAGACCTCTCTATTCTTAATTAAAAGGGTCAAATTACAATAGTAATGGCCGTATCTCAAACAAAGCAAAGTTTTGCACAAAATTTGCAAAACATCCTTGTCCTTCTACAAGCAGAAGAAGATGGAGAATCTTCTAAGCAACCTTGCCAAGCTCTTCAGCTTCAGCAACATCTTTAAATGACATGTTCAGAAACAGAGATGATTGTTAAGGAATTAAGTTTGATGAAGATTAAGACCGAAATTGTAGCTACAGTACCAGTCATGTAACTTGAATTATAGAAATAGTAAAATTCAATGTTTATAAAAGGAGTCCTCAAACATATTGTGAGACACCCTTTTTAGAATACAAGTTTAAAGAGAGAATCTAGAAAGAGATCTTCTGAGATATTTCTTTGTAAGCCTCTTTCTATTTTTGAATATATTTCTCTCTAAGCATTTCCATATTTGCTCTTTGTTGTTCTAGTGCGAACTACCGCGACTCCAACTTTTTATTTTCTTTTCTTATTTTATGACTTAAGCACTTACTGGTCCTTCTCTAGTGTTTAATTTCTTCTCCTCTCTCCCTCCAAACGGTCCAGTGTAGACTACCGCCGCTTCGGTCTTCTAATTTTATCTATTTATTGCATAATTATCTTCTGCATATACTCCTTCCCTTATTTAGGTCCTTGTCGATCCTTTCCTACATCTAGTATTAGAGCCTGATGAGGAAGTAGGAATTTATTTATTAATGTTAAGTTAACATTTATCTTTATGAATATGGTATTTTGTTCGTCTTTTGTTACTGTATATTCATGTTCTCTATTATCATCTTATATTGTTTATTGTCTTTGGAAGCACGAGATTCTTGGTCTTATATTCTAGAAGAACTATAGTAGTTAGTCTCGTGGTTAGGACAATAAGACTAATACATTGATGGGTTTCTAAAACCATAAGATTAAGAGTAAGGATACTTGATTGCTATAAAAATAATAAATAGTATGGTTTGATTCTTGTAAAATTGTTAAAAAAGAGTTTTAAATCCAAATTTAGTAGATACTTGATAACTTAACATTAATAACCATTTTTTATGGAACTAAATGAAGGTAAAGATATCAGAATTCATTAAAAATGTCTAGCCTCTTTAGATCTTTCTCTCGTCGTTTTTCACTCAAGTCCTTTTCCATCTCCTCCTTTACTTCTAAAACAAACATGCTCACTAAGCACAATCAAAATGAGGAATAAATTTCTCCAAAAAATAATATCTTTGAAGAAGAAGTATGCTTTGAAGATATTAATCAAGCAATAGATAATTGGGAAATTCTAAAAATTCCTCAGGATGAACTTTACATCCTTGAAGAATCTAAAATAGCCCGTAGTTTGGATTACATAATAAAAAATGTGGAAAACAATATTCCTCTTAGACCAGATGCTAGTGAGGAATGTCACTTATCAACCAAACAATCAATAGTAGAACATGCTAGGAAATACAAATACTTAGACATAGGATGTGTCCAAGCAGTCGTTAAACCCCTAATTGGGGAAGGTCTTAATGCTTCAATCTTCATATGTCTTAGAGATATTAGGCATAATGATTTCCACAACTCCCTTATAGGAATAATCGAAACAAGTTTAGGACATGGTCCTATTTACTTCAATTTTTTTTCAAACAAAATAGTGAGTCTTTTAGATAGAAATATCTTAGATTCTTTGTTCTTAAACATCCGCCTTATTGGGTTGGATATGAAAGAAGGATCAATTTCAACTGCATTACTATTTAGAATTCAATACAAAGTCATGAACACTTGTCATTCAAGAGTTCTACTAAAAATAAATGATAGAGAAACTACACTCTTTGTTATAGATATGACCAAAGCAAATGTTATAGTCCTTAAATTATCTAAATGGGATGAGATTGATTTGCCAACAACTTGTTCTATAGAAAAAGCAACCCTAGCTTTTCCTAGGCATACACCTTAATTCCAAGAAATAAGGCAATCCGAAATAGGAAGAGTAGACATCATATTTGATAGAAAAAAACTCCTTCTCTTCAATGTCAAAAGCCTCTACACAAGATTTTGCCTCAATAATAAGATCATTTTTTGTGGCATCCCAGTCAACTTTTAGGACTCCCAACCTAAAACCAACAACACCATCTGAAATCAATCTTAAGGGAATAAAAACAACTTCTAACATCCCTAGAACAACTTATCAAAAAGAAGAGGATGAAGATCGAAGATCTATTCAATCCCTAACTTACTCTTTGATGCATGATAATTATGTCCTTGAATAAGTTTAAAATTAACAAAGAAGCCCTTCATAAAAACGTTAACTCTGAGGAATGGAAACCCCAAAAGGAATGGTATTTACAAAAATATAAGGTTTCAGAAAGATTAAACTTTCGAGAAAAATATTACAATTTTCTTGAAAAAGTTTAACTAAACATCCTTTTCTTCGAATGGTTTCATGCATATACAATTCAATATAATATTGATTATCCTTTTCATATCAACTTAATAGGTCAAAGATCTACTAATGTCATATTAGTTTGACATCTAAAAAATGGTGAGATAGTTTAAGCTGAGCTACCTCCTTCTTGTTAGTTCAAACTCCCAAATGTAACAAATGAGAAGCATGAGCCTGTTATAGCTTCACCTTTCAAAACCAAAGATTTAGAGGAACAAGTAAACTCTAAAGATATAAAAATTTGGTAGAACAAACCAATTATACAAATAAATATTTTCAGATTTTAGGAGATAAAATTATCGCTAAAAAATTTGTAAAACTAGCAATCCCAACTTTTAGGATAAAACATCCAACCTCTTCTATAAAAACAAAAATCTCTAAAACTTTAGAGAAACCATTATTTAAACCATTTAATCTTGGTGATAAAGCTAAACAAAGTCTTCTTAAAGCCAAAGCAAAAGATAAAAGTAAGTTAACAAGAGAAAGCGAAGTATTAAGTAAAATTAATAGTTTGCTTAATCAAACAACTGTCCAAGAAACTCTTCACCAACTGATGAAGTTTCTACGACTAGGAAAACTAGACAAGCAACAAAATTGTCCATCAACATAGTACAACATAATGAAACCCAATCGGATGAAAGCTCAATTCTAGATTCGCCAAATATAAATCCAATCATGACCACTACTCGTACATAATGGAAAGGTCTAACAAAACCTTTGTCAACTCTTGATTTGACAATTGAAGAAAGAAACCCTAGTTTCAATGCAAATAATGTCTATGAATGGAACATAGATGGCAAAATAGAGTATATTATCGTGAATTTGCTCCAACACTTGACCATGATTTGCACTACATACAAAATGACTCATGAAAGTTTAGAAGAAGCCATAGCAAACATTATTGTTTCAGGTTTCTCTAGGCAACTCAAAGGATGGTGGGATAATTATCTCAGTGAACACGAAAAATACAGTATATTCACAGTCATCAAAACCAATGATAATGGAGAATCCATCCTCAATGAAAATGGTGAACTCATTCCAAATGTTGTAAGTGCATTAGTATTTACCATAGCTCAACATTTTATAGGAGATCGATCCTTATGGAAGGATAGATCTATAGAATTACTATCCAATCTTAGGTGTAAAACATTATCAGACTTTAGATGATATAAGAATACTTTCTTAATCAGAGTTTACATTAGGGAAGATAGCCAACAACCATTTTGGAAAGAAAAATTCTTAGCAAGTCTTCCAAAATCTCTAGGAGACAAAGTTAGGGATAATATTAGAAGCTTAATCCCAGATGGAATAATTCCCTATGACCACCTTAGTTATGGGCAATTAATCTCTTATATTAAAAAAGTAACCTTAAAAATTTGTCAGGATGACAAAATTCAACGACAACTAGCCAAAGAAAAGACTTAAAATAAAAGAGATTTAGGAGCATTTTGTGAGCAATTTGGCTTACTAGGATGCTCAAAGAGAAGAATTAAAAAAATTAGAAAACTAGAACCTTATAATAATAATAAATTCACCTATCACAAAAGCAAACTTAGAAAGTTTATCAAAAACACTAGGGTAAAATTGTTCAGAGAAGAAAAACCTTAGACGAGCAAACAAATCATTTGCTACAATTGTCAGAAACCTAACCATTTATTTGTTTGCTATAATTGCTACAATTACACACACACAATCATAATAATCTCTAATTGTTTATTTTATTATGGATATTTATGTTATTATATATATATATATATATATATATATATATATATAATCATAAATATCCATAATAAAACAAACAAATTGTATATAAAAGGGCCAATTTGGTATTTTAAATATGTAACACAACTTACTTCATTCTTTCCATCCAGATTGGGTTGATTGCCAAAACTGTGGGACCTAACAAGTTTTTTGCAAATCATTTCTCTAAACAAGAAAACTGAACGACAGAAAATCCATTTTGTAAATTTTTCTTTTAGTTTTTTTTTTCTTTTCGTTTATATTTCATCTGTTCTAAACTTAGTGTAAGAGATACTTTCATTTCTTTCAAACTAAGTGCTCTCTTTCCCAATTGATTATGTATATTTTTGTCCTTTTATTTTGTTTGATTTAGGAAATCAATACATTGAATGTATCTTGATCTATGCATGTACTTCAAAATTAAATTTGAGTCATTTTTGCCCATTTTTATTTTCAATTGATCATGTAATATATACAAAGATGAAATGTATTTTTGTATTTATTTTTATTTTGTTGTTTGTATATTAGGGAGCAATTTAGTTACACTGTTATTTTATCATTTGATTCAATAATTTAAATCTATTCATTCAAAATGTATCTTTATTTGTATTTGTAATTCAAATGTTTGAGTTACTATTGACTTTTTTATTTTCAAATTGATAATGTAATATATACAATATATGATACAATATACTATTATAGATAGACTTATGCTTGTGGGGAGCTATCTTTGAGATTGGTTGTTATAAGCTTTTCCTACTTTGAAAAAAGTCAAATGCCCAAAGAATTGGAAGTATAAGTTATCTTGAGGGAAACATAGATGATTGGATTGTTCTAAGTAGGAGGGTTCAATCACAAAAACTTTTGTTTACAAAAAGGATGTATAACATAGTAGCACTAATACACGCTTTTTCATCTTTAGCTTTTGATCTATACTGAATAGATGAGGTCCCATGCACCTAGACCTATTAAGTTTCAAGTGATGTAATGAGCTCTCTCTTTTTGTAGATCAAATTTGGAGGAAGAAATGGTGTCTCAGTTTAAAACTAGAAAAATATCATACTCGAATTGGTGAATTATCATATGAGAAACTTTATTTTATTCTACTCAACCAATACTTTAGAGTTTTGTAATAAATTACTCTCAAATGCTAATAAACTAACTTATTATTAATTTCAAAAGAAAATAAACTAGCAATTAATTATAATGTGTCTTCATGTTATACTAACTTTTCTACTATATAAACTACTAATTTCTTTTAAATATGCAATTTCAATACTAATTATGCATATCAGTTTCAAGTTAATTATTTAACAAGTTTAAAACTACTCTCAAATCTCAATAACAAAAAATATAATTATTTAATCTCTTCCCCTAATTAATGTTTGTTGGGTTAGTGTTTTCTCCACTCTATTATATATCCTAGCGTGTCATATTGTTTTAGTTATCATCTAACAAGCAATCAAGTAGGACCTCTTTTGAAGTCTGTCTTACCCTATTGTCCCAAAATATGTATCAATTTGTTTATTATTAAAAATATTTTATTTGATGAGCTTAATTTATTAAAAGAAAGCATGACAATTCTTTTTTGAATTTAGTAAGTTTATTATGCTAATAAATCCATTATACATTTAAATTACTTATAAAAAGGGAAAATCAATTCTTAAAAATTAGTGTATAACAAGTAATTATAAATTACTAAAATCTAACGTAACATGATATATTTCTATTCCTAACTATTAATACATAAATATTTAAAACATATACTTTTAAATTTGATTTTGAAGTTGTGTATTATACAAATTTGTTTAAAGAAATTTATTATCTTACATTCATTTATTTTTTTAGAATGGGTAAGTTAGTAAATTATATTTTGAGTATATTTTAAAATTTTTATAGTTATAATTTGCTAACTTATTCATTTTAAGGAATAAGTGAAAATTAACAAATCTTATTTGTTAATAG
>JAMLFT010012001.1:0-10697 GCA_026544285.1 Pachyrhizus erosus | reverse complement strand
AAATTAAAAATATAATTAATAAAAAATATTGGTTATAGAAAATAGGTAAGAATAAAAGTAGAAAGATATAAATGAATTTTTAGAATAATTAAAATCTGAAAAATATTAATTTTGATTTATATATATATGTATATATAAGCAGGATAAATCAACAAAATAGGGGCTCGAATTCGAACCCAAGCCCTTAAGAAGAAATGCAAAACACACCACCAGTTGTGCTGCCAAGCCAGTTATGATTTATAAGGTACATAGTAGTATATAAGCTAAGCCAGTAAATAAAAGAAGAGAAAATAAAGGAAATAAAAAGCTTGAGAGCACCACCCAAGCTCAAAATCGTATCCTACAGGAGGGGGAGCAACGTGCCTAACCGACTAGGCTGGAAGCCCACTAACGTTAAGGAAAGGTGTTAATGCTATATGTTCTATAATAGTGAAAATAGGAAATAAAATCAATGAAACCAAAAATGCTTGGGGCAAGGCTCATAGGGAGGGACTTGGCGCTTTGGGCTCAACGTCTTAATTGCTGAGCCAAAGCGTGTTTGGTGAAAACTTACCCCAAACCTTTTATCTAAACCTTGCTTGCGCAAAATGGTTGAACCAGAACAAGCCACGTCGTTCTCTACCGTTGTTTGCAAATTGTCTCCCCTTTATCTTATCGACCCTTCATTCTGCAAGAGAGGCTAGAGACACAAAAACTTCCTCGATCTCATATTCCTAGCTCCTTAACCTATTTTGGCTGGCACCGGAGCGTTTTGGCACGAAGGCATCAAACAAAAACCATCATTCACCCTTGTCGACATTGAGATTGAGGAAGAACGATAGGTGGAGACACTACAACAATTCGTTAGAATCAACACAGGCATGTTAGAGGAGTGTCAGAGGTAGGAAGAGCCACCATCTATTTGCGATTTCTTTGTTTGGTTTATGAAATCAATTTTTTTGTTGTGTCTAAGTTCATCTTTTGTAGTTAAGATTTAATTGTTTAATTCTAGTAACCTTGAATACTGCTTTTTGTGATTGATGCACAATTTCAATTTTCATTACATGTGTATGGTATATTCAAGTCTTGAATTTCAATTTCCCTTCTAATTGGGACAACCTTTGAGTAATTGAATACGATTTGAAACTAAGTTGGGAAACAAAAATTGTGGAAGGGTTGCAGCTCGAGGGGTAGTCTGGTCTTAGCAGAAAGGAGAGGCAGAAGCATAGGTGGGGAGAAGAAGAATAGGAGAGAAAAGGGAAAGGAAAATGATGGGCAGAAAAGAGGACGAGCATAACAGGGAGAGAGAGGGAGAAAGGAAGAAAGAGAGAGAAAGAATAAATATGAATAAATAAATAATAGTGATAAAATGATGATGATAATAATAATAATAAAAACAATATTAATAATGATAAGGCATAGTTGAAGTAGAACAAATTTAGTTTAATATTGGTCCAAAAATTAAAAGTAGGGTAATTTAGGCAATAATTTTATTTTGACATTCACTAAGAAGGGTGAGCATGGGTGACCTAGTGTAAGTTAGAGTCTAGAAGAGACAACATATCTATTTCTTGATAGATTTATAATCTAGATAATTAGATAATAATAATTCAAATGATTAAATAAATAGGGTAAGAGCCTGTTTTGTACAAGAAATCCACCCTAAAATTTGAAAGGTTGTTGAATCATAAGAGTAGACCCCATCTGATGACTTGTGTTATGTCAATACTTGGAGTGAAAATTTGGTTGTAGATGTGGAGGAGATAGTTGACGAATGACACAGCAGTAACACACGTGAGAATTGAGACTAGGGTATTACACGGGTTGACTACAGTAGGTACTTAAGGAATGTCCATAGGTTCTCTATGAGTTCTTGCGAATAGTATAAGGTATCAGGTTGTGACGTCTCTAAGATCAGAGGGATTCATATAACCTGTTTGGCATCCTCGATAGAGTAGAGCCTTACCATGATTCGGTTGAGAGTATCCAGATTCGATGTACTAGATAGGGTATGCACTCCTGATCGTCACCTAGAAAGCAAACCTTATATTAAATAATATGTTATGTGTAAGTCCTCTTGGAGGTAGAAGTTTTGGAGGAATCAATAGGCCCTAAAATATGATTAGTAGTATATATTGGTAGGTGCAACCCGTGGATGAGAGGGTACGCGATAATAAATATATTTTATTGTCGTATTATTCTATGTTTGTGTGTGCTTGATGATGAATGGCTTATTCCTACAATCGCCACTCTGTAGATGACGATGTCAGACACAAGCTTGTTGACCTTCAAGCATCATAGGTGGCTCTTAGTAAAGTAATAAGGATGAGTCCTAGTAGCCAAAGATGATTGTTCAACCGGAGAGAAGACAACAGACATCTCCCAACAAATTTTAAACTTTCGAAGATTACATGTAAACTTTTGTGGCTAGCTACATATCATTTGGTATATTTTAAATTGTAGTTGTAATGAATATAACCATTTCTGTTAGTAAGGAAATGATGATTTGTATCTCAATTAACGTGTATTGTTTTTATATTTAGTTCTACTTGGCAAATAGACTCGTTCATTCAATTATCACTTAATGGAATGGATGATAATATTATTACTGTCTGTACATTATTATCGCCTAGTAAGTTTTCTTACTTCAAAACATTATTTTAGAAATAATGATGACAATTATTCTACATTTTAAGTAAAGAACAATTAAACATGGTTTATTTAATAAAAGGATGTTTTGAAAATTTTAAAGGATTATTTCAATAATAATAAAATGGGTGTAACATATGACATTAGTGGACACAAAGGCAAATCTCACGTATTTGGTAAGGGTGTCGTCTTTAAATAAGGGGTCGTGGGTCCATCTTCCCCCTAGGGTTATCATCGTTAAATGGAACAAGGGATGAAACTCTTTGGCTATCAGTATATGAAACTTGGGGTTGTAGGAGTAAGCCGTCTATCCTTAAACATTCACACAACTTAGAAACATTTACTTATTGCATTTCTCTCATCTCACCGTATTGTGTCTACCTATGTTTCCTAGTCGTAATAGCGCCTTCGCCGTCTCTCTCTTAGGTGGTAATTTTGTTACATCTTTAAGGAAGACTTATAGAAACTCGCGTACCACTAGAAGACTACTAGCATCTAGGTCAACCTCTATTTTTGTTGAGAATAACACCATGTAGATTTGAAAGTTTCCTCCCACATCACTCTCGAATTTAGTAAAATTAAAATTCAAAGACTCATTAGTATTTTTATTAGAGGTTTCAAAATTTAGGGTTTTCTGATGACAGTTTAGGACAAAATGGTTAGAAGATAACCAATCCATTGCTAACGCTATGTCTAGGTTGGATAGGGGAAGACAAATCAAGTTAACTAGAAAGCTTTGGCCCTCCAATGATACATGATAGTTTATACAGGCTAGGTTAGTAATTGCAAGCTTGTTAGTGGGGGTATTTACAACTAATTCATACGATAATTTATACAGGCTAGGTTAGTAAGTGCAGGCTTGTTAGTGGGGGTATTTACAACTAATTCATACAATAACAAAGTTATAGGCAATGACAAATACTTGCCACAATCATGTGATATAAAAGAGTGAGTTGTGCCTAAATCATATATTACGTCTAAGAGTTTTTTGCTTATGATGCACTTACTGTGAATGAGATCGTCAAATAAAGCAGCCTCAGATCCACTCACAACAAATATTTTCCTAGTCTCTCTATATTTTCTAGAGGTCTGACTTGGTGTGTTTTTTCGTAAATTTCCCAAAGCTGGTTGCTTCCTTTTTTGGTGCCCAATAGTCCCTAGCTATATGTCCCGTTTTGCCGAAGTTATGGCAAGTGATGTCCTTATGTGGGCAATCTTTCAAGACATGGGCCCCACCACATCTGAAACACCTGATTGGGGTGCTAACCCCAGAGCATGGAGTTGATGACAAGGAGCTTCCTATCGATTGACTCCTTTTGTGCTTATTGTGCCTCGTATTGTGGGGGTTTGTGATATGGCTTCTTTTGTTGTTGATGACTAAAAGTTTTCTTGGGATGTCTTTGTGGACCTCTCGTTCTCCATTGGGCCTGTCTTGCCCGAGTATTGTCCTTATAGATTCTATATTCATTGACTAGAGTGGGAAAATTGTTGATTTGAAGATATCCCACAACTTGTTTCATATAAACTTGCAATTCATTCTTGAACTGCGAGTAGACTGCCTGCCCATCTTCAACTTTGAACTAAGGCCAAAACTTCAATAGTTCATCAAATTTAGCAGCATATTCACCTACAGTCATGTTTCCTTGTTTTTAATTCTAGAAATTCCCTACCCTTTCTTTGTCGGAAGTTAGTTGGGAAGTATTTATCCAAAAACTTTTGTTCACCCATAAACATAAAGGTGGTGAAATTCACTTTATATTCTTCTAGACATGTCATCGTAGTAAAAATCTAATCAATTTTAGTTATCCAATTTTGGGGTCCCTTTGGGTCAAAGGAGCCATTAAATCTTGAAGATTGTTTCTTCTGAAAGTTGTAAGCCCTCTATATTCTGTCAGTTTATCGTCACGATCCTGGACCATACGTTCCAAAACCTGTGGTATGCATTCAAGTAGTCTCTATGTGGTGTTGTTTGCTGGTCTTCTTACCATCTTTGCTTGAAGTCACAAATAACCCACGGTCATTATCTTTCTTGGTCACTTACGTTCATCGTAGTAAAACATAAACATTCCTAGCAAACAATATTCACCCAATAGTATTGTCTATTACGTATAGAGTTAGGTTCAAACAATTTGTTCACACGATTATCAATTGTAATTAGCGTGCCATCACATAATCTGTCCTACACTACTGCTTATGTAGTGCAAAATTTAACCAATGTCACACAACACTCATGGTTAGGCCCATACTACAAGCATGATAGGATGAACTGCTTTGATACCAACTAATTATAACACTCTTTTCATTTTCTCAATTTATTTAATATTTTGTAATTCAAAATAAATTATTTCTTTTTATTTGAAAATAGTAGGATGAAATAACCAAATATTGCATTCCTCGAATTGACGTCAATATTCTTCCTTGGTACTAATCATACATTAGATATTACACATCACACAATAGAAGGGGTAATTCCATTAGCTTAAAAACTAATAGTTGGAATTTTTAAGGTTATACATATAACTATGTAATACAAAACATTACTTGTCTCATTTTTGTTGGCTACATAACATAAGGGTAAGTTTTATTCAAAATTCAACTAATAAACTCCTATAGAAAGTTTCATTAGAATATTCGAAGGGATCTTCTTCCTCCAATTATTCCTCCCTTCATCCTTAAGTCTATTTGGAGCTAAGCTTGCTGCTGGATTTGGATTTGAAGGGGGTTGAATGCATTTTGGAGCTACTGGAATATTAGGCAAAACTCTAGCGTATCTAGGTGGCAGTGTCTGTGTCAGGATGATAGGTAGGTCTATGTGGGAGAATTGCCCATGATGTATGACATTAGTGGACATAAAGGCAAATCTCATGTATATGGTAAAGGTGTCGTCTTCAAATAAGGGGTTGTGGGTCCATCTCCTCCCTAGGGGTATGACCACTAAGTGGAACAAGCGATGAAACTCTTTTGTCATCAGTCTATGAAAAGTGGGGTTGTAGGAGTGAATCGTCTATCCTTAAACATACACATAGCTTAAAAACATTTACTTATCACATTACTCTCATCTCACTGTATCATGTCAACCTATGTTTCCTAGTTGTAATAGAGCCTTTCGCCGCCTCCAATTCCTAACTCCCAGATAACTTACACAATACGTCTTAATATTTCCTTATTTGTGCATTTTGGGAGATGATCAGGAGTACATATCCTATCTGATACATCAAATAAGGATACTCTCAACCGAATTATGGCAATGCTCTATTTTGTCGAGGACGCCAAGCTAGTTTTGTGAGATCCCTCTATCTTAGAGTTGATCACAATTTGGCACTTTATCTACCTCTAAGGACTCAACCGAGCCTGCGTACATTCCTCAAGTACCTTTTGTAGTTAACCTATGCAATGCTTCAATCTTAACTCACACACATGTATTCTTTAATCAAGAACTTCCTCCAACATTCTTGATGACTGATTTTCTTGGTACTTACTTCAATTTTTGAGGTAGCATTCCTCAATCAATTTATCTGACATCAAGTGATTGATCATCATTATGTAGAATCCAATATTCATCTTTATTCTAACTTTGTTCAAATTATTCATTGAAGGATCATTTAATATTTTATGATTGTCACAAGTCACATCTCATCTTCTATCTTAGGGTTCTTTGCTCAAGTTTTGCCTTCTAGAGATAGTCACTTAGAACTACATTCTACAATTCCTTCATTGTCAGTAGAGGCAAGCAATCAATCTTGATAACTTTAAGTATTAATTCTACAATAGACAATAATAGTCAATGGCTGAGGAGAATAAGATTAATTTATCATGTTGTACCAATTTCATACATTTATATTAAATAGATATTTATCTTCATGCATATAAACGAGGAGAAATAATTTGATATAAACATCCAAGAAAAAATAAATAGAAATTCATTTATTATTAAATCATATATTATTTGTTACTTATTATATTTTTTTCTTTCTCTCTTCTTTCTCTTTCTACCTCTTTGTCTCTCTACATTCTTTCTCTCTTTCCTTCTCTCTACTCTCTTTCCTTCCACTTTCTCTCTTTATTCCCCTCTTTCTTTCTCTCTCTCTCTCTCTCTCTCTCTCTCTCTTTATTTTCTCTCTCTACCTTTTTTCTCTCTCTCTCTCCATTTTCTCTCTCTTTGTTTCTCTTTCTTCCTTCTCTCTCTCTCTCTCTTTCTCTCTCCAGTTTCCACTTTCTTTCTCTTCCTTCTTTCTCTCCCTCTATCTCTCTATCTCTCTCCCCTTCTTCTCTTCCTTTCCTCTATTCCCATGCTTTACCTACACCCAACTAGCCAATGAATTCCATCATAGTTAACAAAAAATTCAAATTCTTCATCCTCAGCTTTTATCCAAAAAATTTTACGAAATCAATCACAAACATGTAATCTAATCAATTAACTCAATCAACAATCATAAATTTTGTTATCTAATCGAAATCCTAATCAAATTCACCACTAGAATTCTTAGAATGCTTGTTAACAAAATGTTAGTCATGGATGGACAGGGGAGAAATAAATTTTTTTGAATTTGACTATTCCTTATCATTTTCACCAATTCAAAAGTTCTATATGGAACTAGCGTTTTCAAAAATGGATTAATAGAGAAAAATCGAAGAATAAAGACTCTTCCTACTTCAATTTTGATTTTCCAACGAGCTGGAATCGGTTTTGCTAATTCGTTTGCTCTAATTTTTGAACGAAAAGAAGCCAAACTATTTTTGAATTGGTCTATAAATCAAACAGGGAAAATGGGGTTCACTTTATGGTGAATTTGCAAATCTTACTTCTTCATTTTCGTTTCCCCCTACTCAAGGTCGTTTGGATTTTATAGTGTGTCATGGCTCCATTTTAGGCTTATTTAATTTGTGATGTATGGGCGAATGTAGCTGGTAGGGAAGTAGAGGCATAGGTTCACAAGGTGGCGAGTTGTAGGGGGAGAGCTCGAGGAGGAAGAAGCTTTGTCAATAGCTTCAATGGTGGTTTGAAGTTTTTAAAAATATAATAAATAAAACTTAAGGTGTTAGAATGTCTTCAAACGTGTCCTAGTTTAGTGGTTAAGACACTTAGCCCATGTGTCAGGCCCCTTCCTTCGAGCCTTGGCTGAGGCGTTTTTGTTTTTGCTTGGTTTTATTCCATATTTTTAACTAATGCTAGCCTATATATATTTCTAGTGCCTTTCCCTTAATACCAACGATCTCCCAACTCAATTGATCGAAGCGTTTCCCTCCTCTCGTGCCTAGGTTCGAACCCCGCTTGGACTCCCTTTCCCTTATTTCGTTCCTTTTAATGTATATAGTTTTTCTTTACTATTCATATGCTTGTTTTTGGTAGAAATACTCAACTGGCCTTGTAGTGTACTTGGTCTTCGCGTCTCCTTCTTCTCCTACCCAGCCCCTTCCTTTTCCATATTTCCCATTTTTTTATTATTTATTTATATATTTTATTATATAATTAATATTTTCTAGTTTTTAATTATTCTAAATATCATATAAATTTATTTTTATTTTTCTCTTTTTATTCCTATATTTTTCAATCACTAACATATATATATGTAAATTTTATATTTTATCTTAATTATTTTAATATATATACATATATATTTTTTCATATCTTTAATTATTCTAAAATCCAGAAAAATTCCATAATATTTTCTCCTCTTATTTCTACGTATTTCCTACTCTCCGATATATTTTTATAAGTCTTAGTTTATTTAATTTTAATATATATATATATATATATATATATATATTATCTATTTATTTTTGACGTACTAAATTTAAATTTTTTATTTTACATGTTTTTATTCATTTGTACATTTACTAATTATTAAAGCTAAATTTGTCCAAATTTCTTGTAGTTATGTTATCATTCTTCTTTAATTAATTTATAAATTTTCTTTATTTTATTTTAATAATCACACTAACTTTCTAAATATATTTTAATTTAGATTCCAATGCCTCTAATACCAATAAATCATTTTGAAATAAAATAAAATAAAATTACTACTTAAAAATATTTTTATGTTATTTTCTTATTCCAAACAAACAATATTCTGTTTATTTTTATTTTTATTAATGGTTATTTTAAAAGGATGTTACAAACAACTCACACAACATATTTTTATACTGATTCACTTAAACTCTTGAGTTATGTCTAATTCACCCTCAAACCAAAAGGGGTTTCACTAAACAAGAAAAAGGTTACAAACAAGTAATGAATCCACCACTCCTGATTAAAGCACAAGTATTCTTTTTAAGTCACTTTTGTCTTCCCAACTCAAGTATTCTTTGTTGTCATTTCTTTCTACACCATTTAATCACCTAATAAAATATTTAAGTATTATTTTTCACTAAATCACTCTTGACTTTTACAAGATTTTTACAAAGATACAACTCACAATGTGAGAATATGAAAGTTTTAGCACAAAGATAATAACCTACTAGGGCTTAGGATATGAACAAATTACACACAGATAGTCTCAAGTGAAATGTTAAAGGAATTGGACGAATAAGCACTTAGGATAGAATGAGATGATTTGATTTAGAGTCTCTAATTTTTCAATCTTCATGCCTTATGATATTCATAAGCTTGAGAGAAGTCATGTTTGTTGTGACTCAACGTTCTTCTTTCTTCTTCCCGTTTTGATATGCATTAAATGCATGATTGTTCACGTCTTTATACTGTTGATGTTCAACTTTTGTTAGAGGTGAGAGAATATGTTTGTCCTTTGTCTTTTCTTCTTTTTTGCTTTATAAGCATTGGCAGTACAACTACTTTTGTGAATATTCTTACGTTAGTCTTTTCTTGCTGACATACTTTAGAGCTTGATGGTTGTTTTAATTTGGAAGTCTGCTTACCTTTATTATGCCTATTGGTTTTCAATAAATTTTTATTTGAATTCAAACGTTATAACAACAATAAGGATGGGAATAGATATGAACTAAATTAACAATTATCATAGGCATACAAAAATGTATAAGATAATATTATACATAATAAAAGTGTGTAAGTATAAAATAGTCTAATGTTTATTCATTCAAGATATATTTTAACATATAACATGAATTTGGATGTATTTCAAAAACATACATCTTTCGATGTATTATATTTTGGGCATAAATTTTATAACAGACTTTTAGACGTATCCAATATTTTTAGCATGTTGAAAGCTTAGTTTATTAACATAGCCTAATATGTCTAAGTTTAAGAAATACAACCTTTTTCATTGTTTTAGACATATCCCTATTAACACATTTTGTTAGAAAAAACATTAGGAATCTTAAATTATAGTGTTCTTAGTAATCATCAAAACCAAAGATTTTTAGGGTCTAATGTTTCATTCACATCTTTGGTTCTTACAACCTTTACTATTTTATAATGACAAACAAGATTGTAATATGATGAAAAATAATATAATATATGATATATGATACTAAACTCTCCTTGAGTCTAATATGTATGCAAACATTCAAAGAATGTATCAAAGCAATCAATATATCTAAGCATTAAGGAAATAAAGATGTTTTACAGAGTAAAAGATAACAAAGCAAAAAGAAAGATTGCAAATAATTCCTTATTTGATTAACTGATAAGAAATAAGATATACAAGAAATTACTCCCCCTAGTCTAAATACTAGTATACTTCTTCTCCCTTTTTTGTCATTATCAAAAATGGGTTAAAAGAGAAAATAGGTCATCATTGTCACTTAAGTAGGAGGTTGATTAGGTTTTGAGGTTGTTGTTGCTATTGTTGGACTTTCGACATAAGTTGCTGAAGTAGAGCGAGAATAGGTTCTAAGATGTATTGATCTTTGAATCAAATGCAAAGTCTATAGTCTTGACTTTATAGTTGAGCATACTAGCAAACTTGGTGTCCTAACATTTTTTGTGAGCCTAAATCTTGCTATCAATATTTTTTTTGACTTGGGCAATTGTAACATCCCATTTTTTCAAATAAATAGAAATACTATTCATTTAATTGTAAATAGAAAAATAGTTAGTAAATTAACCTAGAATAAACTTTAAATAAATAAAAATATGTAAAAATGAA
>JAMLFT010012000.1:0-10697 GCA_026544285.1 Pachyrhizus erosus | reverse complement strand
TATGAGTAAAATTTAATTTTGGAATAAAAATTATAAAATATAGATTTAGAAACTATAGATAATCAAGATTAATGATTTATAATAAAATAGTTTAATAGATTAAACTAGAATTAATAAATTGAAAAATAAAATTAATTATAAAGTAAGAAGTTATAAAGAAAATAGATTTAGAAATTTCTAAATAAATAGGAAGCATAAGAGAAAAAGTAAAAATTAAAAGGAAAAAAGTAAAACAGTAATATGGATTTTTAAGATAAAAATTTGAATTTTATTATTAAATATATAAATAAAATAAATTAAATAAACAGATTTATAAAATTATCTTTGATAAAGAAAATATGAGAACAAGTGAAAAAAAATATAAAATGATTTATAGAAAAGCATTGGGCAAGGGTCAAACCCAGGATCAACAGGGAGAGGAGCGCGTTTTGCCAACTGAGCTAACCACCTTGGGCAGCAAAATGGCTTTACTTAATACTTAAGCTATAAGTGTTGAATAATAGAAAAAAAAAAAAAAAAAAAGTGGAAGTAAGAAAAAGTGAAAGGCTGTGATTCGAAACTGTATCCCTTAAGGAACTGGAGAATAAAGGAGATAGTGATTCCTAGTTAGACCGCTAGGCCCATCGTTTACAACTTAGCAAAATAAAATATATATCCTTTCCTTCATTTTCCTTCACCGTCATTGCAACTTCGTCTTCAACCTTAAGCTTTCTCTGCTTATAGCAGTCATGTAGCCTAGAAGTCAAACTTGTCTTACTCAACAAAGCTACCTCGACCACCTAGGAATAAAATAGAATAAAATTATGTGGTGGATAGGCTATATAAACGTTGTTGGTTCAACGTTTCAAAGCATCCATTCGAAGCCTTTCCTCTTTAAAATTCTCTTTGAATTCTCATCCTCCTTAGTTAATTTTGATTTAGATAGTTTCGAAATAACCTGAGTTTCAATTTTGTCAAAGAAATTGGAATAAACAACGAAGGAATTGCGAATTAGGAAGGTCGCAGGAGCTTCATTGGAAATTCCAAATTCTCATCAAAAAATCAAAATTGAGGTAGGAGGAGTTACTTTTTCTTCAATTTTGATTTCTATAAATGTTCTAAGATGTTTGAATTTAGATTTCTAAAAGTTTAACGTTCTAAATTCAACAAATTCTCTAAAAACAATTTGACCTTGAAAAATTTGAATTCTAAAATTTGAATAACACCATTCTTGTTGTTCATGTCATTTTTTATCCAATTTCAGCCAGAGTATGTTTCGTTAATAGTGTTTGAATTGTTTTGGTTAAGAAATTCTCTAGAATTGATGAGAAAATTTGAAAATTTATTTCTAAAAAAGGTCTTGCATTCTATTCTTATTTTATGACTTCAAACAATTTAAATTTTTAGAAAAAATAATAATAAATGATGTTGAATTTCTATTGTAAATGATTCAAATTTGAACAAATAACCACTAAAGTTAGAAGAAGAGAGGAATTGGAAAATTTAAAACTGGATTTGAGCCAAACTGATGCCCTATTTCTGAAGAAGAAGAACAAGAAGAAGAAGGTCAAAATGACCATTTTGCCCTCAAGGGCAAAATTACCAAAATGCTTCTAGGTTAAAAATTTAAAATTTTGATGTATTTGTTATTTTAATTTAGGAAAAAGATAGCAAGGGTGCTTTACACTAATACTAAGTAAACTTACAACATTTACAAAATAAAAAATGTGATAGAAATTTATTAAAATAATTTTAATAGAAATGACCAAAATACCCCTAATTCATTTTCTTTTAGAAATTTTGAAATTTTGAGCAATTTTCTTGATTCAACAATATCTATGCCCTTAGAAAACTGTTTTAATGAGTGTTGAGTTAGAAATAAAATTTTAAGAAATAAAATGACCAAAATATCCTTTTAGTGGAAAAATTACCAAAATATCCATTTTCCATAGAAAAATGTCCAAACTACCCTTAACTAAAAATTTTAAATAATTCATTCTATCTTTAAGGGGTGCCAACTACTAATTATTGTAAAGAAATTTACAAATATAGTCATAAAAGTTAAGTGAAAATTACTAAAATACCCTTTTTTAATATAAATTAATAAAACTTGTTAACTTTGGTTAAACTTTGTAATTATAAAATTATTCTTGTAATCCCTCTTGATGATATATGTGTACTATGATTATTAATATTATTACTGAATTCATTCTTTATTATGATATGCTTCATTGAGAAATGTCTCATATATACCCTAACAAGGATAAAACTCAAAAGATAAACCCTAAGATAGTATACAGGAAATTATGAAAAGTTTGATAAGTCTCCATGACATAATGATCCCTGCCGCAGAATGATCCTTGGCTAGAAAGAGCCAAGATGATTGATGAATTGGCCAATTGATATTGTAATGAATGAAATATTTGATTAGACAAGATTTCACATAAAAGCATGTGAGTTGGATCTTGTACTTGAAGACTTGATCAAAAGAAAATAGGAAGTAGCCAATGATAGTATTTTGTGTGATATACAAGACTGAAGAAACACAATGGGTTGACTACAATAGGTACTTGAGGAATTTACGCAAATTGTGGAAGTCTTAGGGTTGTAGAGGCACCAAGTTTGTAGGTCGTTCTAGAAAAAAAGGGTTACATTGAGCTGACTTGGCAACTCCGACGTCACAGAGCATTACCAAAATTGATAGAGTATCTGAGTCTTGTATCGGATTAGAATATGTACTCTTAATCATCAACCAAATTAAAAATTACAGAATGATAGTTTCACATAAGCCTTCCGAAATTAGTAGAAAGAGGCAGTGAAGGGCCCTAATATGCTAGTAATAAATTAATAGGACACGTAATGGTGAGATGAGAGTAAACATCAAATTTTACAGGTACGCCATTGTGTGTGTATGATGGAGAATAGGTGACCACTCCTACATATCCCAAATTTTTGAGAAGATGTCTGATGAGTTTCGTCCTTTATTTCACTTATCTATCATGCCACTTTGCGAAAGGTGGACCAGAGACCCACTGTACCAGTTGGACACCTATACCGATTTTGTTCGATTCATCTTCTTTCCTACTGACCCCTTCTCAACTACTTCACCCTGTCAGATTGATCTTCCTATAATTTTAACTCAAACTACACCACCTCAATTTTCTAATTCCCCACCTAGAATTCAATCCCATCCTCAACACAAGCAATAGACGAACCCCAACCAAACCTCTTCAACCACACTTGCCAATGCCACCAGACCATCCTGGTGGGAAGGATCATCGAAGGAGGAAGATCCATCAAAATGCTTCGAGTGAAATAGAGAATGAAGAATAGTTAAATTTCATCTTTTGATATGTATCAATAATATAACTTGTTGCAATGTAGTACTGTATCCTAACCTTTACATTAAATGAAGTCAATGTTAGTTTCCATTTACAATGAATAATAATTTATAAATATATATATATAACACTAGTAAGAAATTAAGTCATTACACAAGTCTCCAAATACTTGAAACATGCGAGGGTATTAGGGGTTATTTTGTTAAGGCGAGTGGTGAGGCGAGTGATCAAAGTCCTCTAAAGGTAAAGAGTAGTAAGGCTCAAGAGTGTCATCACCTAACAGCAAAGACTGGAAAGGTGTAGGTCTATCACCATCATTCTTCTTTGTGATGAAACCGAAGACATGAAAGATGTTTATCCTTTAAAAAAGATTTCATAGTTTTTATGATAATGAAGATATTAAACTTTGATGGACTAATGAGTTTTTTGTGAACTATGCAGATCTTGAATATGTCTAACGCTATAAAGGTATATCGCTTTATCTTAGACACAATTTTTATTTTAACTATGCATCCAAAGTGCATAAGTGGACATTAGTCCAAAGATTTATAAATGACTAGCATCCAAAGTGCTATATAATTAAATTATATATGAAAGCTTTTTACAAAATATCCAATGTCCAACGCAATGTCATTTTATTTGTCCAATGCATAATGAAAATTTATACTTTAACCTTTATATTCACTTAAGTTTTCATCTAATGCATTTAAAATCATAAGATTTTGCTTTCAAGTTTTCATATGCTAAGATTTAACTACTTTTATAGTATTACCATATTTGTTATTAACTTTGCTTTTTAAATGCTCTAATGTTTGAATTTTAAACATTAAATGAAAAGAAAAGATATTTGGAGGATAAGTTCAACCTCTAATCAAAAGTCAACTTCGAGTCAATAGCTTGATAAAAGAAAATGCTAAAGTAGAATGTACAACAAAATAAAACTTGCCTTAAAGATATGTCAACCTTTTTTAGGAAAGAAAGGACATATACTTTTTTCTCTCATATGCTAAATACACTACATTAAGGAAATAAAATGTTATTGAAGTCCTCATGCATTAAATGAAGATTTTGAATGAAAAATTTGACATGACTTTTATCCCTCATAGAAAATATTTCCAAAGCCTAATAAAGACTGGAAGAGAAGACTAAATAAACATGTTAGAATCAACAACATGGATGTATATCTAACCTCTTAAAAATCTATGGTTTTAATGATAACAAATGAATAATATAATTTGATAAGTTTAATAATTTGATGATATAATGACAGGTATACGTCTAAAAACTATGAAAAGGTAGTATCTTTTAACTCATTCGTATAGTTCAAATGCGAAATAAGCTAAGTGTCCTAAGTGTTAAAACATTGGACACGTCTAGACGATATTTTCAATAAATATACGTCTGACAAAGCTTTCACAATAACTATACATCCTAGATGTATGATTTGAAAATACATTCTAAATCAACATACATATTTGAGTAACATCATACTTGTTTTTATACTTACACGTTTGCTTAGGTCTGATCAGTCACTTTGAATGCTTACAATAAATGATATAACAACTTATCTATATTTCTATTCAATATCTTCTCTAACGTTTAAATTCAAATGATGATTTAATGAAAAACAACAAGCATAATGAAGATAAATAAACTTTCATAACAAATGACCATCGAGCTTTAAAGTTTATCATCAAAGAAAAAAATTAAAGTATAAATGTTCAAAAGAGCATTTGATCTGTCAAAGCTCAAAACAAAAAGAGGAAAAAACAAAAGACAATTTCTTCTTCTTATAATAGAAGTTGAACATCTACATAACAAAGACATAAAGTAAAGTTATGCATTCAATGCACATAAAAATGGGAAGAAAAAAGAGGAATGTTGTGTCACAAAGAGCATATCTTCTTAAGGCTATATATACCAATGCATGAAGACTTAAAGTTACAAGCACATGCACAAGTCTTTATGAACTCGACTCTGTGCTATCATATGTCTGAATCTTGTATATTTTTTCCTGAGATTATGTTTGTAATTCATATCCTTAGTTTTACTAAGTTGTATCTTGTGCTAAAACTTTAATATCTTCACATTGTGAGTTATTCATATCTTGTATAAATATAAGAAATTTAAAAATGGCTTAATGTCAAAGAATATTTAGATTTACCTAATTAGGTGATTGAGTGTTATAGTCATAAATTACATTAAAGAATATTTGGGTTAAAAAGCAAGAAGTGACTTAGAGAGTATTTTTTGTATAGCTAGAAGTGACAAATTCATTACTTGTGTGTAAACAAGTTTTTTTTAATAGAACCCTTGTGTTACAAGTGAATTCGATGTAGCTTAAGAGTTAGACTGAACTAGTATAAAACATTTTTTTTGTTGAGTTTATTCTCCATATTTTTATGTTTGTTTGTAAAACATTTTCATCTACTTTAAACAAATTTTTTTAAAAGGGTTTGAAAAAAAGATTAAGAAAATCATAACCACACTATTCAACCCCCTTTTAGTGTGTTTTCTATCCTTTTAGTTGGTATTAGAGCTAGACCTTTAGGGGTTGAGCAACTAATAGTGTATGGGACAAAAGATTTTAAAGATGGAGAATGAAAGACATGCAACCAAGGTGTTAAGTACGACTACTAGAAGAAAATAATGATAGCCTATTTGAAATCATGCAACATAGACATGTTCGGTGTCGTGGAGTTGGGAGACTACATTCTTATGAATGAAAATAGTATTCTCATTCACAAAAATGACTATATAGAGGACCAAAAGACTATATTTCTACTCAATTTAAGAGCTAAAAAAATTTTGTTATGTGCTTTTTCAAAGAATGAGTACTCCAAGGTTAGTGGCTTTAATGTGACATTCTAACTATCATAGATGAAGGCACTAACACAATCAAAAGGAATGAGTTCAATCTACTTGTCAAAGAGTATGAGCTGTTAAAATGGAGGAGAATGAAGACATTCAACTATGTTTGGAAGATTTTATACAATCATCAACGAGTTTAGAGCTTTAGGTAAACAACATGAGAATTTTGATCATGTTGGCAAAATTCTTAGAAGCTTGCCTAAGAGGTGGAGACCTCTAGTAATTGTTGTTTAGATGTCCAAGAATATGGAATAAATCTCATTAGAGGAGCTAGTGGAAACCCTCAAAATTTGCAAGATCGAGCTTGATGTAGGGAAGAAGGCAAATCCATTGCTTTTTTTACCTAGAAATTCAAGAAGACACCTCCCTCAATGTCTAGAGCCATGATGGCTAACGAGTTCACCAATGATAAAAGTGAGGAAGATAACTCATATGATCTTGAGATCTATTTCATCTTGAGGAAGATTTATTTTGTATGGAGGAAGAAAGGAGGATCTTACTTGAGGAACTACTCTAAGAAGCTCTCAAAGGAGGCCAATGACAAAACACCCATAGTTTGCTATGAGTGTAAGAAGTCTAGTCAATTCAAGTCAAAGTGTTCTCAACAAGTCAAGGAGGAAGAAAAGAAGAAGAAAAAGGAAACCTTCTTAATAAAAAAGAAGAAAGGCTTCATGGTCACATGGGAAGATTTGGATGAGGATATGTTTGACGAATAAGGTGATGAAGAAGCCAATATGTGCCTTATGGCAAACGTTTACCCAAAAGAGTCTAACACAAAGGCAGAAGAAAAAGAAGAAGAAGATGAGATGAAATTTTCTAACTTTGAATCCTTAAGAGAAGTTTATCATGAATTTATTTTTAACTCATCCATTCTATTTGAAACCTATATATATTTGAAAAAGTTTTCAAAATTATCAAAAGAGCATGAAGCTCTTATTTTTTAAAACAAGGCTTTAGAAATAGAAAAGGCAAACCTAAAGATGATTCTTCATCAAAGCTACACTCAAAAGAAGATGAGAAACTTCAAGTTAAAGTCAAGGACTTGAAGGATAATCTCTCCAAGTTTGTAAAGGGAGATAATTTGTCTAAGATTCTAAGATATTCAAGGTTTCCCTCAAATAAATTTGGTCTAGGATATGTGAAAAAGAAAGACGTCCATAATAAACATGCTTCCTCATGTTATTACTATGGAAAACTTGGACATATAAAGTTAGAATACAAACAACTGCCTAAAAGAGGTATTTCTTGAACCCTCAATAAAGTACCCAAGTCCATTTGAGTACCTAAATGAAAAAGTTATTCTTATTTCAGATAAGCTTAACAATAGGAAGAAAACTCTCGTCTTAGTACTTGGTTGGTGGGTGCTTGCGACACGTGATGAGAGAAATATGTATGTTTCTAAGCCTCAAGGCAAGGAATGGTGGAACAATTACCTTTGGAGGGAATGAGAAAGGTAAGATAGTAGGAGTAGGTAAGGTAGGCATGTCATCTTTTACTTCTATTAATAATGTTCTTTTGGTTGAAGGATTAAGATACAATTTGTTTATCATAAGTCAATTGTGTGACAATGGATATGATGTCTCCTTCAATAAAGATCTATACACAGTCTAAAACAAGGATGGGGCTGCCTCTTTTACTATTAGAAGAGAAATATTCTTTATAAGATTAAAATAGGTGAACTAAAAGATCAAAATATATCATGTCTAGTATCCATAAAAGATGAGAAATGACTATGGCATAAGAAGCTTGGACAAGCAAGCTAGAGATTAATCTCTAAGATGAAAAAGCATAACCTTGTAAGAGGTCTTCCAAACTTGTTATACCAAAAGGATAATCTTTGTGAAACTTATCAAAAAGAGAAACAAAGAAAAACTTCTTTTCAAAACAAAAACTTTGTTTCCACTTCTAGACCATTAAATTTGTTACATATTAATCTTTTTGGTCTCACTAGAACTGCCTCTATGAGTAATAAAAGGTATGGCCTTGTCATTGTGGACGCTTATTCTAAATGGACATGCATTATGTTCCTAGCCCACAATGATGAATCTTTTCAAATCTTTAATATATAATGTAAAAGAGTTCAAAACAAAAAAGACATGAATTACTTCTATAAAAATGATCATAGAAAAGAGTTTGAAAACAATAGTTTTCTAAGGTTTTGTGAAGAGAATGAAATTTCTCACAACTTCTTTGTACCATGAACATCTCAACAAAATGGTGTGGTAGAGAGAAAGAACAAGTTATGATAAGAAATTGTTAGAATCATGTTGAACAATAACTCAACTCCTAAGCACTTATGAGCTGAAGCAGTGAATGTTACATGTTATTTACAGAACAAAATATATATAAGGCCAATCTTGAAAAAGACACCTTATGAATTATGGAAGAGACATAAAATCAACATATCTTACTTTCACCCATTTGGATGCTAATGTTTCATTCTAAACTTAAGGACAATCTAGCAAATTTGATCCTAAGTGTGATGAAGGAATATTATTGAGATATTCTTAAACGTCCAAAGCCTACAAAGTGTACAACTCTAGAACTTTGATAATGGAAGAAATCATCCATGTGAGGTTTAATGAAAACAAACCTGATATGAAATTATTAGAGTTAGACGATGATTTTGTAGGTCTAAGGCTAGATGACTTGAGTTATACATTCAACTCCAAACTAGAAGGTCAAACATCCACTGATCCACCAGTCATCCAAGAAGGGCAAAGAGAACCAACAAGATGCAATTGGAAGATACCATCTAGACAACCAAGTCATTGTAGACATCCGAAGCAAAGTCAAAACTAGATCATCTTTTAGGAAGCAAGTCCACACAACCTTAATATTTGAGGTAAAACCAAAGATTATGGATAATGTTGTGAAAGATGAAGGATGTATAAAGGCAATGCAAGAGGAACTTGATTAGTTTAAGAAAAACGACATTTGGAAGCTTGTTGAACTATCCAAAAGACAAGTCAATAATAGGAATCAAGTGGGTTTAGAAAATAGTTGGACGAAACATGTAAAGTTATTAGGAACAAGGTTGAACTTGTAGACAAAGGCTATTCACAACAGGAAGGTATAAATTATACTGAAACCTTCGCATTTGTGGCACATTTAGAAGCCATATGTATATTACTTTCATATGCAGCTCATAGTAATATGAAGTTGTATCAAATGTATATGAAGATTGCATTTATAAATAAAGTAATAAGTGAAGAAGTTTATGTAGAACAATCCTTTGGGTTTAAAAGTAACTTTTTCCTCAACACATTTTTAAGATTAACAAAGCCTTGTATGCCTTATACTATTTAATATGGCTCCCACACTCATGCCATCACCCTTTTAGACCTTAGTTAAAGTCACACTAAATTAGTGATTTTAATGGGTAACAAATCTTAACCATTAGATATCAAGAAAGAGAATGGTGAGGATGTGGATTAATTTTTCCAAAGTTACTCTTGGAGGAATTTGATATTTGTGTGTATGAAAGTGACATGAGTAAATCAAGGTCATACAAACATATATGGGTGGTAAATATTTAAGGTCACATGACCATTTAAAAAATCATGTGTTTTATTTAAAAACTGACATGACTTTGCTTTTTAATTTTGACTATTCATGACAAAATCTAATCATCAATATTCATTCATTTCATTATCATATAAAATAGACCCTTTCATAATGGTTAGATTAATGAAATATACATACATACATGTGTGTGCGCGCGCGTATATATATATCATATAAGGGTGACATTCTTATTTGAGAATAAAAATGACTAATATCAACTATTAGATTAAAATGGAAGACCTAAATTAAAATACTTAAAATTCAGATTAAAATCTCATTTAACCATTAAAGCTCTAAAAGATTTAAATTACCATGTCCTAAAATATTTCAAACTCATCATTACCATCATGACCACTATTGTCACCATTGTTATCATTGTCGTAGTTGTCATTGATGCCACCACCATCATAATTACCTTTATAACCACCATGAACATTGTTATGATTATTATTGCCACTACAATCAACACATGATTGACAGTAGTGATTGCAATGACGACAATAATCATGGTGTTAACATATCAACATGACTTCATAACCACCACCATTGCCACTACCACCATGACCCTCATCGCAACGTTAACAATAGAGATATTGGTCATGGAGGCAACAACGATGATGGTCATGGTGGTGGCAGTGACGATTGTGGCAGTGGTTATGGTGGTGGTAGCAATAATAATGATGACGATAGTAGTAGTAGTGATCATGAGTTTGATATATTTTAAGATGTGATAATTTACATATTGTAGAGAATTGATGATTAAATGAGATTTGTGAAGTTTGTTAACGTACACACATTTTTTCCTAATTGAAGCTTAGTAATTTATAACTAAAGATAATCTTAAAGTACACGTACTATGTAGCTTGCTAACATATTCCAACTATAAAAAATTGGTATATGTTAACAAATATATACATACATACATACATACATATATAT
>JAMLFT010011999.1:0-10697 GCA_026544285.1 Pachyrhizus erosus | reverse complement strand
GTCTTATTTTGCTAAATAAATTTCCTAACTACTTTATTTACATTGAAACAATAACATTTTCATTGATTGGAAAAATGAGATATTACATATACTAGTAAAGTAAATAGGACACGATGGTGAGAATGAAAGTGAGTGAGTGCATCTCATATGTGTGATTGTAGACTCAGTTTAAACAGAGGACTCACTCCTTATATCTCCATTTTTTTTTCAAATAATGATGTCGAGATTTTACCAGCTGATCTTTCGCCTAGCAATGCAATCCATCGAGGGGCAGTGGATCCACGATCCATTATATGAGGAGGATCCATCTAAGGGATCTACATAGAGGGAGGATATGATTACAACTCAATAGATAGATATATATATATATATATATATATATATATATATTAAATTTACTACTACTGCTCTGATTAGGATATTATGTATGGGTAGATTAGGTCATTTTTGTATATGAGCATTGTAAATCCTCTTTTTTTAAAACTTTTTTTTTTTGCACCCTTGGTTTGTATATTGACACTCCTTGAGTACTATTATTTTGGTGACTATTATATGAATGAATTGCACTAATGTTGGTAAGAATCAATCTGATAAATCTTTTATGTATGTGATTTATTATCTTTCACATTATATTTTATACATTTAAATCAATTCTGCTAAAGTTTCATTGCCTTATACAAGCTTATAGAAACAATATGTTTGTGCAACTCTTATCTAGCTAATAAAAGTTTTATGAAGATTTGTGTAGACGATTTCTTAAACGTTAAATCCTTTTTGAAAATCTTTTCTTTCAAAGATATTTATTTTGGAAGTTCAAACGAATCTTGTAGAATTTGTTAATAAGAAATATATTGGGAAATGTCTTTGTAAAATATCTGAAGTTATAATTAAAGGAATCCAAATAATTTAAGATAAAAGGTTAATGTGTTTTATAAAAGGGAAGATAATTTGAGATGTCACATATTTAATGTAGTATTTATATAAATATTAAACAATATTATTTATTATATTTATCAAACATAATCTAAATTTAAAATTAATAATATTAAATATAATATATTTTAAAAATATAAATACTTATTAAATATATGTGTTTATATATATATATATATATATATATATATATATATATAAACTCATATATTTAATAAGTATAAGTATAATTTTTACAAAACCACACACATGTTTTTATTTAATTATTAAATGATATTATTTATTACAATTATTAAATATTAAATATGCTTAATATTACACAATGGATGTATTTAATATTGTTGTAAAAAAAATGTATGCATTTAATATAATAAAGAAAGAAATTAAGTAAATACTTATGTAAAGTATTTAATGTCCGTATTTAACACACACAAACGTAAATATTGTATACTACATTTAATGTATGCATTTATTAATTTTTTAAAATATAGCATTATATTTTATAAATATTATATTTAATAGTATTATTAATTTTAATTTTATATTATATATAATAATATAATAAATCATCTTAAACCCTATACTCTAAACCATCAAAATATTTATTAAATATAATAATGATTTATTAGATTTGTCTAATATAATATATAAATATAGTTAATGTAGTCGGTGTGTGAATTTAATTAATATTTAATATTGAATTTGTACTTACTAAAAAATTTCTCTTTATCTTTTTAATTCTCATCAACATTAGGGATCAACAAGTATTGTTAAATTATTTTATTTATAGATTACATAAAACCTGAAATATTATAAATATATTTTTATGTAATTTTTTATTATTATTAATTTATAAGAGACTCCCTTTTATGAGAATGAGATTTTATGTTAAATAAAAATCAAGACAGGTGTTGGATTCGTGCCACTCAAGAGTTTCTCTCTGGTGAGTGCTTGTTTGGTTTACAATCAAAAGTTCAATTCTCACGATAAAACACACACACACACACATTTTAACAGAATTTTATTAGCAAAATTAGTTTTTTAATAAAAAGATTAGATTTAATAATTTAAAATTAATTATACTGAAAATAACGTGCCTTAAGTCTAATCATCAACTTAATTTAATCCAAAGTCCAAACAGAAATGAAGGCATTGCTAAAACCAAAAGCTGCGGCTTAATGAGCTCATAAGCAGCAGAAAAGGATAACAGCATGACCTGAGAAGTGAGATAGAAGACCACGACATTGACAAGCTTTAATTAATTATACTATTTGCATGCGTGTCGTGCCCTTCAATGCGTAGAATAAATAGCCTCTGTTACCACCTTAACTCTTCACTCTTCTCCCATTATTTGATTCTCTTCCCTCTCTTCAAGTTTATTAATTTCAAGTCACAACTTCTTTTATTTCGACTCTTAACTTTTCACAAAACGGCCAAGCAACAACGTCTTACATTAACACGCATTTGAAAGTGTTCAAAAACACACAAGAAACTGATAGACCAAACTTGCTAGCCAAACATTTTGGTGCAACCGTGCAAGCTTGTTTTGCTTGTCTTAAAAAAGCAACTTAGCAACCCCATTTAAGTTTTTCCTTTTTAACTCTATCCTAAAGCCGGGTTTAGCATTTGATTGAAGATAAGTAGTAGTGTCTTAAACAAACCTGTGCCTTTAAATATAACAAGAAAAAACAAAGAGGGAATCGTTTCCTTGTTGGTTTTCTTCCTTCTTTTCCAAAAAGGCAATGAGAGCGACACAGATTCTGTTCGTTTTGCTTTTGTTCTTCTGCTTTTATGCCCCTTCTTCGTTTTGTGCAAATGTCACGTATGACCACAGAGCATTGGTCATTGATGGCAAGCGTCGAGTCTTGGTCTCTGGTTCTATTCATTATCCTCGTAGCACTCCAGAGGTTCTGTTCATTACCCTCTTTCTGTGTCTGTGTAATGTACATTCATTTTTTAACTTCGTCTTTGGATTTTGGACTTAAAAGGAGTGATGTTTGTTGTTGCAGATGTGGCCAGACCTCATTCAGAAATCCAAAGATGGAGGACTGGATGTGATTGAGACTTATGTTTTCTGGAACTTACACGAACCAGTTCAAGGCCAGGTTCTGTTCTGTTGATGTTACTTTTACCATTTTTGTTTTGTTTCTGTCCTTCATTGTCTCTTGCATTGTATTGTGTGTATTTTCGTGTTTATTTGTCAAACAAGCAAAAAATAGATCAGAGGGTCCAAATTCAAAACCAAAAATTAAAGTATACAACTAGTGAAAATAATTATCATTGTTTCACATTTTTTCAGAGTTAATATGAACAGTGTAGTTAAATCTTAAAAAACATGAGTTGGGAGTAGTATTTCTCAATGTCAATCAAAAGGTATAAATTGGAAACAGCTTATAAGTTGGGGTCTTGTGATCAAATCAATGATGGATTATATACTTTGGCTTGTCAGTATAATTTTGAAGGAAGGGCAGATTTGGTTAAGTTTGTGAAGGCAGTAGCAGCAGCAGGTCTATATGTGCATCTCCGGATTGGTCCATACGCATGTGCTGAATGGAACTATGGGTAAAATTGGATCTTTTCTATGCATCTTTTTACATGGAAGTTCATATCTGATCATGCCTTTAACTTTACTGAGCAGTGGTTTCCCTCTTTGGCTACATTTTATTCCGGGAATTCAGTTCCGAACAGATAACAAACCGTTCGAAGTAATTATTCCTTTCCTTTGTCTATGTCTCATCTTGCTGCATCTGCTTCCTTCTATAATGTGAAATTGAATTGTCTTCAGGCAGAAATGAAGCGGTTCACTGCTAAGATTGTGGATATGATGAAACAAGAGAACCTCTATGCATCACAGGGAGGTCCTATTATTTTGTCTCAGGTTTTTCTTAAATTATTTTAAATACACGTCAATTTTCTTGTATGAGAAATTATGTTATCCAGATATGGAAGCGTAGTATAGACAGACAGTCTTGAATTCTTAATGGCCTACTGCATATATTTTTTAATATGAAAAAGTATGTAATTCTAATATGTACTTTCTAATGCCAGGTTGAAAATGAGTACGGGGACATTGATTCGGCCTATGGTCCTGCTGCTAAAACCTACATCAATTGGGCAGCATCAATGGCAACATCTCTTGATACAGGGGTTCCTTGGGTAATGTGCCAACAGGCAGATGCTCCTGATCCAATTGTAAGTTTTCTCCTTTTAGCTGTATACATCACGTGTTATGTATTTTATGTTTTACTATATTGTCTGTCTTCTTGATTACTGAATAGAGCAATATTACTATGCTGCTGTCTACACTTATCCTACTTGATTGTTAATTTCATAATTTCTTATGTTAACTGCTATTAGATTAACACACGCAATGGATTTTACGGCGATCAATTCGCACCAAATTCTAATGCAAAACCAAAAATGTGGACTGAGAATTGGAGTGGATGGTTAGTGTCCTTTTCTATATAAAACATTTAGTAATTTGATGGTCACACTCAAAGTATGATCTGATCGATTGTGCATCTCTTTTCTCATTCAACTCTACTTTTATTTTTGTTGTAACCTTTTGAATTCTTTGAAACTGTAGGTTTCTTTCATTTGGCGGTGCCGTGCCTTACAGACCAGTGGAAGATCTTGCTTTTGCTGTGGCACGCTTTTACCAACGAGGTGGAACTTTTCAAAATTACTATATGGTAATGCAACCATACATCTTGTTTAAGGCTTTAAGCTATTCGAGATAGGAAACGAGCTGATGACACAACTTTTTTGGTTGTTTGCTTGGAAACAGTACCATGGAGGGACTAATTTTGGCCGAACTACTGGTGGACCTTTCATTTCTACTAGTTATGATTATGATGCACCAGTTGATGAGTATGGTATGTAGTCTTTCAACCTTTATTTCTCATATTAATTGTTGACTCTGTAGAAAACTGGTCAAGCTTAATTCCATATGCAGTCAAGAAGAATAAATTGGAACTCGACATCATATGCTCATTATATGTGTAGAGGACAAAAATTACAGTGAAAATAATGTATTTTCTTTTTTAAAATATCTGAATTGCATGATGCAGGAATTATTAGACAACCTAAGTGGGGCCACCTTAAAGATGTGCATAAGGCCATAAAGCTTTGTGAAGAAGCACTGATAGCAACTGATCCAACAATTACAACTCCTGGACCAAATATAGAGGTAATAAGTGGGCAGAAGAATCTCTGGATTATATCTTTCGGGGCCTAAATGTCTCATATTTTTTCAAGTTTCAAGTTTCTGTATTGGAGATGCCTTGAAAAATGTGGAGGTCCTCTGGGTCATTGTTAATTTGTCATAGATTTCTCCGGTTATTGCCGCTTTCCAAATTTCGTGAGTAGTACTTTTTATTGATTACAAAAAAATACTACTGTCAGATGGTGCTAGTCTTTTCTTTTCTGGGTTAATACTTGTTTTATATGGTTTATAAAGGTTTAGTCTCTTATCTGTACATAATGTATGCTGTTTAGTGAACCATCCCATAAGCTTAAATGTTGGGGAAAGGAACATGAATGGTTGACGGCAAGAATCAAACTCCTTAACACTTAGAGCCAATTATCCCAAAGGCTTACGCTGTTGAATGAGATGAATGGTTTAGTTACCTCTTTTAACATTTACTATTCAAATCCAGGCTGCAGTTTACAAGATAGGATCTGTATGTGCAGCCTTCCTTGCCAACATTGCCACATCTGATGCAACAGTGACCTTTAATGGAAATTCATATCACTTGCCCGCATGGTCAGTGAGCATCTTACCAGACTGCAAGAATGTGGTGCTTAATACTGCAAAGGTTTGCCTCATCAACTTCCCAATCAAAATAGATGGTTCAATTGAATGATGTTACTTTCAAAATGCGTGTGTTTAATCTATCTACACTTAGATATTTTCTTTTATTTTCTAGTCCAAGGAGTAGCATAACCTATAGTTATTTATGGTATAACAGATTAATTCTGCATCTATGATTTCAAGCTTCACTACTGAATCTTTAAAAGAAGAGATTGGTTCTGGCTCAGGATGGAGTTGGATTAGTGAACCTATTGGTATTTCAAAGGCTGATTCATTTTCAAAATTTGGATTACTGGAGCAAATAAATACAACTGCTGATAGAAGTGATTACTTGTGGTACTCGTTAAGGTATATAGTATACCGTTAAGGTTGAGAAAGCTTTCTTCTGACTTGCAATTTGCTGCCCCATGGTAACACTTAATTTTTTTTTTTCTGCAGCATTGATCTTGAAGATGACGCTGGTTCTCAAACAGTCCTTCACATTGAATCCCTTGGTCATGCCCTTCATACTTTCATAAATGGGAAGCTTGCAGGTAAATAAAATTAAAAGCAATGACATCTGACGATATGTCTGTTAGAGTTAACTATTTTGGATGCCCCTATACGTTCTTGTTTAAATTTCTTAGCATTATTTTAAGGCCTGGCAAAGAAGAAGCATGCCTCGCCCCCCACCCCACCTCTCTTAAGTTCATAGATGCCTAAGTAGAAAATGCTGCAAAATGAGGTCAGGCTATGTTTGGGTTGGAATTATGGTGGGTCTCAAAGTAGGATTTGCACCATTAGGAAACTTTGAAGGGAAAATACTGCAGTCATGACAACAGAAATAACAAATGTGTATGGTATATGTCTTCCTGCTATGCGCGGTCACTGAGCACAGTTGATAGACCAGTAACCTTAGTAATGAGAACATAGAATCTTGGCTGCAGATCCAAAAATCTGCACTCAAGTTTGCAGTCTTAAATATTTAAAAGTATACTATCTAGTAGCTAGACCAAATCACTCAAATTAAGCATAAAAGTTGGTATTGGCCAGTTTTATCAGGAGCAGTTTAAAATATGTTACCAAATCCTGCGTTCATTAAATGCATGAAAGAGAAATTATTAACATAATGATTATTTTGGTTATTCATTAGCAAGGAAATTTAGAGTGATGATACGTATACAACAAATTTCTAAAACACTTTTTACAATTTATTTTTTCTTTCTATCTCTCTTCGTCACATAACCCATCTTATCCAACAGTTCTCTCTCTTCTCTTCCTATCTCTCTCTGAAGTTGTAAAATTTATTGTATAAAATTGCTGTATGAGTAACATTATCCCCAAAATTAATCCCTTAAAGGATGTAGTGAAATAAAATAATGTTGATTAGAAATAGTGTAAGATCAACTGTTCATCCTTGTTCCTACCTAAAATGATCAATTCTTTCTTTATTTCAATGGAATATTCCGTGATTTGTCTAATAATACTTATCTGTGACATTACGGAGAACTTTTTCAGGGAGTGGAACTGGCAACAGTGGCAAAGCTAAGGTCAATGTAGACATCCCTGTAACACTAGTGGCTGGAAAGAACACAATTGATCTCCTGAGTTTAACTGTGGGACTTCAGGTTTGTCTTTTAGTCATTATAATATATATAAGCATTTAAAACTGAGGAAATTTTGGTTTGTAAGTATATTGGCTTGTTCATCCCTCGCCATATCATTTCACTTTATCATCAAAGCTGTTCTCAATACAACATCAACTAATGCAAACCTTATGTGCATCAGCACTATGGAGCTTTTTTTGACACACGGGGTGCGGGGATCACTGGTCCAGTGATATTGGAAGGTTTGAAGAACGGCAGCACTGTTGATCTCTCCTCCCAGCAGTGGACATATCAGGTTAGTCTCGGCTTAACTAAAGCCAGTTATTTTCTTTCTCGTTTTGACTCTTGTTGGCTCCTTTAACTGAACAGATACAATTGAAATACTGTAAATTGGATTTCATTTTTCCTTTTTGGTTGAAGTCATAGATAGAATGTGCTGTCTGTACTTTTTTGAATTCAGGTTGGCCTTAAAAATGAAGATTTAGGTCCATCAAGTGGCAGTTCTGGACAGTGGAATTCAGAATCTACCTTACCTACAAATCAACCGTTGACTTGGTACAAGGTAATCTCTATAAGAATATAACATATATTTAAATTCTCCTTATCCTCTCTTTATTATAACTGCATAAGCAGACAAATGATTTTTGCTGCTAACTAATGGTAATACATGTTCTATTAGACAAACTTCGTTGCTCCCTCTGGCAGTAATCCAGTTGCAATTGACTTCACGGGAATGGGGAAAGGTGAGGCTTGGGTGAATGGACAGAGCATTGGGCGATATTGGCCTACAAATGTCTCTCCAAATGGTGGTTGTACTGGCTCATGCAATTATAGAGGGGCCTATACATCATCCAAATGTCTCAAGAACTGCGGAAAACCATCACAGACATTGTAAGTGGTTAGATATTCTGCATGAGAGAAGTTGAAACTTGAAAGTAATCCTTAATTGCTTGAAGGAAGTGAAGGCAATCCTGTTAGATACTTACTGTGTAACTAATCCTGCAGATACCATGTACCACGATCTTGGTTACAACCAGATAGAAACACACTTGTATTGTTTGAGGAGAGTGGAGGAGACCCTACACAAATCTCTTTCACTACAAAACAGATAGAAAGTGTATGTTCGCATGTATCTGAATCTCACCCTCCACCTGTAGACTTGTGGAATTCAGATAAAGGAATAAAAGTAGGACCTGTATTGTCACTGGAGTGCCCTTATCCTAATCAGGTGATCTCTTCCATTAAATTTGCAAGTTTTGGAACGCCTTATGGGACTTGTGGGAACTTCAAACATGGACGGTGCAGAAGTAATAAGGCTCTATCCATTGTGCAGAAGGTGTTATCCTGCTTCCTCTTTAAATAAGTTCATATATGCCTTTTGTGTAGTTAATTTGACTTTTTTTTCACTTGGATTAAACTGACTTATGAATATTAATTAACAGACCTGCATTGGATCGAGCAGTTGTAGAATTGGACTATCAATTAATACATTTGGAGATCCATGTAAAGGAGTAACAAAAAGTTTAGCTGTTGAAGCTTCTTGTGCTTAGGCATGTTACTTCAAGGCTTCTCACTTCCTAGCTTGGACTCGACTGAAGAGCACTCTGCACTCCAAGTTTCTTATACTTATTACTGAAAATGATTCCTGGTTATCCAATGTAAAATGCTATTCGGGTAGTAAACCAGGAAAAAAATGTCAAACAAAACAGAGTATATTTACTTAATAAAAAAGGGAAGTCCCACTTATGCATGATGTGTGATGGTGGTGTGTGTTACTCCAAACTTGAAAGGAAGGTCTCTAACACACTATACAATGAATTGTTCTCCTACATCAGTGTGAGAAAGACGAGCAATGAACAATATGGCTATTTTCTGATAAGAGAGGTTGGATTAATATAAATTAAGTTATAATGAAAAGATTTCCCAAAATAAACTTGATCACGTCTGTAGTACACGTAATCACTATTTCATTGACGAAATCGTGGGGGCAACATGTTAGACCTTTATTTGTCTGGATACATCACTAAGCTAGAAACCAATATACTAGCATGTAATAATTCGTTCAGGAATTTTTTATCATGAATATTGATCTTATCAGTACTCACCAAGTTCTTCGTTGGTAGCAAACCACTATCAGAACGAGACCATTATGAGATTCCCTGACCAAAGCCCTTTCAATACATACAGAGATAAAAGAATATGGATGATAATTTTGTGTGAAATAAAATAATCGATAAAGAATGTTTTTGTATTTAAAAGATTTTAAAATTTTTAATTTTAATTTTTATAAAGAATTAATATACTTTTAGTCTTTATATTTATTAAAAGTAATATGATTTTAGTTCTTTATCAAAGATTAAAAATACGTGTGTTTAAATAAATGTAAGAACTAAAAATATATTAAATTTTTATAAGCATTAAAATTAATATTTTAAAAAAAATTTGAGAACGAAAAATCTACTTTATCCTAAAATAATAATTGAATATCTTTGCTATCATATACCTTCCATCTTCATCATCCTTGCCCACTTAGATTATAGGAGTGTAATTTCCATTTGACAAAAAAAAGTGTAATTTCCATAACCTATCAGACCCATGTGTTTGTTTCATATTATCAGCAGGGATTGATTACGGAAACTGTTTGGCCTGCTCATGATGATAGAGAGACATTGATATTGCCTAACATCGTTTGTGTACTACTTGATCAACTACTCTTTCCATCAGCCATCTTCACAGAAAAAAAATAAATAAAAATAAAATAAAATTGTACTGCTTACAATGGTCTCAGCAAAAACACTACAGTTCACAAAATCAATTGATTGCGATAGTAGATTGGTGATTTGGTATGGCCTTAAATCATGAAAACACATTGCTCCATGATTTCATTCGTATATCATCATTGATGCAACACCTCAATATCCTTACCAGCTAGCAACTGTGTGTATGCTCACAAATCACAATTTAAGGTTATAAAACAAAGCCTTTCACCAACCTATCATTGTCTTCCACTCCCAGTGTTGCTCTATAAAAGCCATCTCCACCATATCATCAATGCATCAAGTGCTCATTGCCAATACAAAACCTACCATTTGTATTCCTTCCCAAAAGCACCAGAGCCTTCATTCATCAAAACAAAAATCATGATGAAAAGGCAATCTCTCTTCTCCTGCTCACAAGCACTGCTACTTTCATCTTTGTATTTCACCGCCACTCTAGCCCAATTATCACCAGCTGCTGCCCCTCTAAAACCAGCCCAACCTACACCTACACCACCAGCTGCAGCCCCTAAACCATTGGTTCCCTCATTGCCACAGTCACCAAGTGATTCCACCCCTGAAACTCCAGCTGTTGACATTGTTGGAATC
>JAMLFT010011998.1:0-10699 GCA_026544285.1 Pachyrhizus erosus | reverse complement strand
TATATTATTTTTTTAAATTGTTATTAAAATTTTTGAGACTCATCATTTTACACTATTATTACCAAAAAAAAAGCTAGTACACATTAATTAATGTATGGTAATTTTTTTTATAATCTATATATAAAAAAATGAATTTATCTTATTCATTCATAACATTTATTATAATATAATTAAAGATATTTTAATTAAAAATTAATTAATATAAAAGACAGTTTAAAAATAGTCTTATAAAAAAAGATAAATATTTTTTTTAAAAGTCCTATTATATATAAAGATAAAATTAATATTTATTTAATTTTTTTAATATATGTATTTTGCATACTATAACAATAATTAATGACTTATTTTTGTTTAATTTAAATTAATATATTATTGATTACTTTGTAGAAATTGAAATATATGTTTTTAAAAAATTCTGAAAGCATCAAAATAAAAAATATCGTATTTTTTTTAAGGATAAAATGGATACTCGAGTCAAGAATTTATTTATATTATTAAATGAATTAAGAGAAAAGTATGGAATAAAAACGTTTGGATTTTGGGTGAAAATGAAATACTAATTGGATCGCGTCCTCCGTCTTGGCGGTGTCAACGAGGCCGCGGAGAATGGAAAACGCTGACGTTTTCTTGGGCTTACACGACTTTCTCGAGCGCATGCGGCAACCCTCCGCCGCTGAATTCGTCAAAGCAATCAAAAGGTTTTTGCTTTTCAGCTTTCTCTTAGCTCTTTTATGCTTTACATTGCGATGACGATTTAGGTTAGGAATGAATGGGAACCCCAGCTAACGAAGTGAGATTTTCGCAGTTTTATCGTTTCGTTTTCGAATAATGCCCCCGATCCCGATAGGGACAGTGCCGCAGTTCAAGCGTTCCTCGCGAAAATGGAAGCGGATTTCAGGGCTCATCCACTTTGGGCTGGTTGCTCTGAAGAGGAGCTAGAAAGTGCCGGTGAAGTCAGTTTCTGCTTAACTCATAGCACGCTCTTTTTACTTGTTGCTCTCCATAAATGAAGATATTTCAGTTTTTACAGTACTAATCAATTACCTAAGTAACTCTACTATCACCTCACATTAAACTTCCTAATATGACTTGTATTGTTAATTTATTATATTTACATTGCGGTTTTTTTCATCTCTGCACTGGATCTTGGTATGATTGAATTGGCCAATTGACTAACCCACCTATCCTTTCATGTCCCATTTCTAGGATTTTGTTTTTCAATGATGGTGAATTCTGTAAAGCACAAATGAAGACTCAAAGTTTTATAAATAAAAATTACAATTGAATTTAAGACACTGGGTAGAAGGAAGAAATGTTAAGGAAGACTAGCGAGCCTGCCAACTTATGAATGAGTTGCAGTTGCAGTTCTGGGATTGTGTCTGATAATCTGAGATGATTCTACCATTTTTCATTCATAAAATGGTGGAATTTGAGTGTGATGTTTATGAGCACCAGAAAGATAGTGGAAATGAACTAATGAATACTTATATTACGGCCTGTTTGTTTGTATCTTTTTTAAGAAAAAACTTGTTTTGCAGAGTTGAAAAACTTGTTTAAAATTTTTATGATAATTAGATAAGTGTTTTGAGGAAAGCAATAATAGCATAAAAGTTTTTTCCAGTGCTTTAGTCAGAAGTTAAAAAAGTAGTTTTTGAGAGAGAAAAAAAGGCTCTGAAAAAGGCATTATCATGAAAACAGTTTTTTCCAGAGCTTATTCATATGGACCTTTAGAATCTTATCAGGGATTTGTGTATTGATTCAAATAATTTGAAAATTCATCATGGGAAGGGAACTGTGGATATTTGGGAATGTACAGAAAGGCTATGGAAATATGTTATGTCTTAATTTGAAATCTGTAACATGTAGTGGTGTTGGCATCTGCATGCATACTATACCGTCTACTTCAGTGTAGATCTACTAACTTGTAGAAATATAGTTGAGATGATCATTTTATTCTCATATTGTATATTTTAACATAAAATACCACTTAAAAAATAATGTTCACTACTAAAATATTATGCTACCATACACTAACCAATTTCTCAGCCACTGCGGGTTCTCATTTTGCTCCTTAGCTTTTCTTAACATTTACTCTTGTGTTCCTTAGCATTGTCAGAAAACTATGCGTTTATTCTATTATTTAATCCCTTGTGGGTAGGGCTGCTCATGGTTAGGTTATTTGAATAACCTAACCATAATCATTTAATAACCAATATGTTAAGTGATTAATATAAACAAATCATAACTAGTTTTGAAAAACCGGTTATGTAACTGGTTATATATCCATAACTGGTTATAGAGATATAACCAATTTTAAAAATTAAAAAAATTGACTTTTCTATATTTATTACTACTTTCGTTTCTATATATAAGAAACAAATGCTTAATTGATCTAGACCAATAAAAATAGTTATATTAATTTATTTTAATTAATATTATCATAAATTTTAATTTTATTTAAAAAAGACCATATAATTAATTTGTTTAAGTTGTTAGATATAATGATACTACTCATAATCTAAGAAATAATTTTTCAACCAATGAGTATGATTTATATTGTTAATAACTCAATAAATGCATTCACTTTCATAGAAAATGAGTAATATATTATTAATAGACTTTACAATAATTAAGAGTATGAAAACAAATTAGCAATTAATACATTTAACTTAAATTTCACTTAAAGTATACAGTAAATGAGGGAGCGAGAGAGTGAGATACATATTGTAAAACTTGTTAGCCAATTGCTAGAAGGTTGTCATCCTTCAGTTACAATATAGGTAATAAAACATGGACTGCCCTGAATGTCAAGTTGTCAACCTAACATTAACAGTGATATTTAGGTTTGATGATGCACAATATGTATATTCTAGTTGACACAAGTATTTTTGGATAAGAAGCAAGCAAGTTCTAGGCTCAAGTGTTATTGTAGGTTTTGAATTTAAAGATTTAGGTAGGGAAGGAGAAAAGGAGATGATAGAGAATAAGATTGATATTATTTCGATGTAATGAGGTGATTACAAAAGACAACCCAGTATACCTATTTATACTAAATATAGAATCCTAGTCCTAGTTAAATAAGGAAACAAATCATAAGACATAAAAGAAACATAAATCCTAAGAGATGTTCTAGGATACTCTAAAATATTTTGATATAAAGAAGATACTATTGGATATTTCTCTGATTTTCTACACAAGTAGGTTTCTAGTAGCTGATCTAGTCACTCAATCTCCCAACCTAAACACCCATCCTTACCATTTCCATTATTAAAGTAGTTTTTAATAAAGCTCATTCTTTTTTGGTTTAATTAAACCATGGTGGTTATAAATAAGATAAATAAGTTTCAATAGTTCCAAGTAGTTTTTCTGAAATACGACATGAATTCTTTCAACTAGGGAATTGAATGCTAGTTCCTGCACCTATGAACTTTGTTACTCAGAAAACATTGTTCTATATTCTTCTGGTAAAACTCTGTTAGTATATATTGCTTCCTATATTGTCTGATTGCTTTACCTCTGGGTTTTGTTCATGTACAGGGGCTTGAGAAGTATGTTATGACAAAGTTATTTGCTCGTGTATTTGCTTCACTCCCAGATGATGTAAAACTTGATGACCAACTTTCTGAGAAGATGGCTTTGATTCAACAATTTATTCGGCCAGAAAATTTGGATATCAAGCCAGTATTTCAGAATGAATCATCATGGCTGGTGAGTCACATTCAAAACTAATTTTACTTAGCTCTCTGTATCAATTTATGTCAGCTAAGTTCATTTTCCTCATTTTAACAGCATTTTGTCACTTAAAAAGGGACACTGAGTGTAATTTATGTTTAATGAATTCTAGTATATCTCAAATGCTGCTTAATTCTTCTCATGTCTCTTGTTTGGTTTTTAATGCAGTTGTAAATTTTTTTGGCATTGCTCATAAACCAGTAATTGAACTTGTTAAAAAATATATGATTAAATTCTATTTTTGATCCCCACACATGGAACAACAGCTACCTGTTTTTTGACATGGGACATAAGCACCTTAGACATGTGGTCGAAGTTCATATCATAGGGATCCTTATTCTTAAATTTAGTTTTAGCACATAATAAATGCTGGTCTATGTTTCTCAAAATTTTACTTCTTTATTACTACTATTTTTTTTTTTGTCATCATTTCCCAATGGCTTTAGATTGGTTCTTGGGTATGTCTCACATTGGATTTCAATGAATTTAAATACATGGTTGTGGGGTTTGTCTGCCCAAGTTTTTCTTAAAAATAAATATTCTGTTTTATGTATCCTTGGGCTCTTACTAGTCATTATATCAGTTTGTAAATTTGTTAATTGCTGGCAGAAACAGCAGAAAAGTTCTTCCTAATTTGTGAGCTTGTGTTTTTTATGATATTCTGGCTACTAAAAATAATAATTTGGACTTCTTCACGGTTTTCTGTATATATTCCTCATTCCTGTAAATCTTATATGTTGTATCATTCTTATGGTGGCAGCTTGCACAAAAAGAATTACAGAAGATCAACATGTACAAGGCACCCAGGGACAAACTTGTCTGTATTCTGAATTGTTGCAGGGTTATTAGCAACTTGCTGCTTAATGCTTCAGTTGCTTCCAAAGATAATCCTCCAGGAGCTGATGAATTTCTTCCTGTGCTTATTTATGTAACCATAAAGGTAATCTCAATGTTTCATTACAAATAGATACATGCATAATTCTCGAGTAGAAATAATTTGGCTTGATAGAATGGTGTTATTATTTCCTGCAATTTCTATAAAATTATGGGTATGATGATTAAGAATGTGCACTTCTGTATTTAGTATTTCCTTTTTTCTATTATCCCATTTTTGCTTTGTTCTCACCTATGAACTTCACTTGTAGTTGAACAAATAAAGCTTGTAATTATTTGATGTTATGTAAAGTCACTTATGACTTATTTCACAAGACAATGGGCCAGAAGGAAACAACTGATTATATGATAAACTATTCAAAGTAGCTTCTGATTAATCATATTTTAGATTCTTTTCAGCTTGTGATTATTTGAAAAGCTGAAACAAACACATAAAAAACTAAAAAATAAGGTGATTATTTGTTAAAAAGAAGTGATTCTTTTATGAAAAAGCTGTAACAAATGGATCCAATATTTGATGTGGTTTTTGAAATATCATCTTGCATCCGGGTCCAGTCATCATGGCATGACCTTATTGCCCATAAGTTCTGCTATTTTTTGCTTTATTGAACTCAAACCATTGAGCCGCACATGGTGCCAAGTTATATGACTTTTTCTTCTGAAATGTTTGCTATCAAAGTTATTTGATTTTAGTTTTTACTCAAAACTGAAGAATGATGAAGCTAGACAAGTCAGAATTTTGAGAGAGACTAAATATGCAGTTGTATATTGTGTTGGTGCATCCTAGAAGGATGGAATTTGTCTTTATACACAGCTTAACAGAAATTAGAAAAAGAAATGTTAATTATGAAGAACAACTATATATTGTCATAAACTTTTGTTGTTAAGTGCCATTTAATGTAATATACTTTTTTCATTTTACAGTTTAACGTTATCTTCTAAATGATATTATGCAGGCAAACCCTCCACAACTGCACTCAAATCTACTGTACATACAAAGGTTTAGACATCAATCTCGATTGGTTGCAGAAGCAGCATATTATTTTACAAACATGCTCTCTGCTGAGTCCTTCATCTCAGACATTGATGCAAAAGCCATTTCGATGGATGAAGCTGAGTTTGAGAGAAATATGGAATTTGCTCGTGCTATGCTTTCGGGCACTTCAGCTGATACGCAAGATCCTGGTTCACCTTATCAAAATAATGGACAGCATCCAAGAGCAGAACCCACTAAGCACAAAGCTTTCAATGATAATAAGGATCCCACACTACGAACACCATCATCTGTTGCAAAATCAGAAAGCAAGAAAGTGACTTTTGCAGATGAATTATCAATCTCAAAAGTTCCATCCCTCTCAGATTTGGAGAATAAAGGTGCTAGTATGATTTTAAAGGAGGATAAGTTGAATGAAGTTTTCGGAGAATTTCCATATTTGTTTGCTAGTGTAGGTGACCTAACAGTAAGTGATGTTGAAGACCTGCTAAATAATTACAAACAACTTGTTTTCAAGTATGTCTCACTTTCCAAAGTGTTAGGTGTGTTTCCAACGTCTCATCCACCATCCAATTCCCAAAACAATTCTGAAGACCATGCTGAAACCACATTAGATTCTTCAGACGGTGGACCTCCAGATGACAATAATAAATCAGAAGAATCTTTTGAGACAACAGAGGATAGTTCAGATAAAGTGTTACTTGAGGAGAAAAAAATTGAATCTGGTCTGCCCAAGGATGAGTCAGTTGCTCCCGAGGGTGATGCCCCCTCTTAATTAATCGGAACTTTCAACCATTTTCTCCCACGTTATATATCCCATTTTTTTCACCCTTTTTGTGTAAAATTATTTTATGCTGTTAAGGATGGCTATATAATGACCACTATGCCTCTGTAACATTGTTCTTGAATAGATTTTAGAACTGCAACAAGTAGAAATTTTACGTTTGGTTTTGGGTTGGAAAAAGAATGCAAAGAAGCAAATCTGATTTTGTTCGATTAATCCCGTATACGATGAATATAAGCGGGGTCGAATATGTATTAATATACCCCTTTACTTCGTTTTTGCAAATTTTGTGGGAATGTTGGATGTGAAAACTTAACATAAATGGTGGTTCTGTCTATCTCACAGCGGTGTCCATGTTTAGTTAATGTCTTTAAGTTGAGTTTTCACCATCTCTATTCACGGTTCTATATTGTTGCAAACCTAATTTAGCTCCAAAGTCCCTCGTAAATACGCAAGAAAAGTTGTACCTAGACGATGACATGTTGGATCTGAACTAAGTCGAAAATGCTGTAATTGTACATGGTTGCAAGTTACATTCTACTATCTTGAGCGGAAAAATAACCAAGCCTATGGCCTTTAAATATGTCTACTATTGTGTAGTGTTCAGTTCCAAGGAATGTATTAACGGTTGATTTAGTAAATTATTTCATTCCCCCCTTTTATTGGGGGTCTGTATTTCGTTTCCTCAAGTATAAACTGCGAAGTACGTGAAGAGTTACAAATCATGGAAATTGGGCCTCAAATCTGGAAACCCAGATCAGCCTTCCCTGATAGAGTACGTTTCATTCACCGACTAGATCTAACCCAAGCTCCAATCTATACAGAAAAAAGAAGAAAATAAAATAATGTACAAGAGTGAAAGGACATAATGCATATCTAGTTATAGTTTCTTTTCCATGCTTTAAAGGAAGGAGGCTTGATTAGAAATTTGGAGGAGATATGTGAAATCTTGCCCACCATATCAACAAAATAGCGTATGCTTCATTTGACTACGCTGGATAGCACCATTACCTTGTCTCTTTCTCTTATATTCTTATACTAAGTTTTATTCCCTTAATAATGCAGGTATTATATAAGGTATGCCCGCCCTCTTTGTAAACCACATGCATATTAACTAATAGTTGTGGGCAAATGGTGTGAGAGAGATTCTTGAATAAATAATCCTATCTCTAACCTATAGTTGAGTTTCACTGTTCAATGATCTGGTTCATCAGGTTCAGGTTCAGGTTCATGTTAGGGTTTAGGGTCAAATAAACATCTGACTTATCTGACTTACCTAGAAATAGGGTCAGGGCTTCTTCTAATGCATACATACAGCATGCCAAATGGTTTGAATTTCTGCGGTAAAGGAGAAATTAGTTGGACACTTTGAACAATAATCTATCATCAAGTACGTGTTGTGTGGCAGAGAGATCGCAGTTCAAAGACATATATGTCCTCTTCTTTAAAGACAATCTTTGGTTATAGCTATGTTTAGTTGTTTACGAGTAGGTTCACTTTCGCTAGCAGGTTACATGCCTGTTTCACTTTACTATTGTACTATGAATAATTGTTAATTATTTTTTCTAGCCGTTTCCCTTGGACAATGACAATGGTCCTTTTTTTCTTTTTTCTTTTTTTTCGTTCCCCTTTATTTTGGGACACAATGTACTAAGTTTTTGGTCTCTTAACACCTTCAATTTCTCAATTACAAAAGCATGGTAGTTATGATTTTTGATTGATAACAGAGAAAGTTGATTCCAAAAGCAATTTCTCTTGCTTCTCTTCGAAGAAATTCAGCCATGATAATACAAAGCAAAATATTATGAGGCAGGAAAGTGACATGATCACATGACCAAACTAACATTGATATGAAAGTGTGTGAAACAAAGCAACTGCCAATACTCTGCTGAGCGTGCCTCTAGTCTCCCACAATTCTAAGCTCCCCATTACATCTGTTATCCACAAGTCTGTTTTCTATTTTTATTTTTTTATTAGTCTGTTCTCCACAAGTTAATTATATATCACAGATGATTCTCAACTCCGTTGAATGTTGTGGAAACATTTTGCTGTTTTCCCTTGTGATTACTGCCAAGTATTTTGACTACAATTTTAGAACTTTGAAATTTAGGAATTACTTTTTTTTTTTTGTGTGTGTGAATATCTAGGAATTAAATTGATTTGTTTTAATTCGAAAGAATCTATAATATTTTTTAAGAACTCAAAATATTTCTGAAAGGTTGAAAAAGTGTATAAAAATTAATAAGCAATAGATCTTCCATTCAATGTATGTGAGTCATTCGGTCTAAATGAAATATTTAAAATACATTTTAGAAGATTTTCAGTTAAATATTAATACTTAAATATTAAACCACTTCAGATATTTATCTGATACAAAATAAATAATTGAAATTAGAGTCAAAACCTGAAAGTTTCTTTTCTTTACTTTTTTTAGTATAAAAAGTTTACTTATATTTATACAACCTAAAAACCAACCGTAACCCCACAAGATATCAAAAGTATGCGATCACGTGCCTCACACATGTAGACATTCATGGCATGTCGGCCGCAAACAACTGCATCAAGCCTTCAACCAACGTTCCCAATCAAATTTCTTCCCACGTGATTGGTTTCCTGTTTCGATTATTTTTATTAGTTTAATTTGTTCCATTATGATTTATGTGTTTGAGAAATGGATAAATTAGTGAAAACTAGATGAAAGTTTAAAAGTTATGTAAAAGTTGAAAAGTTAATTGAATTAAAGAATTAAATAAAATTAGTTGTTAAGAGCTTTATAAAAAACAGTTATTAGGAAATTAATAATCTACAACCTACCCGTTTCGAAAAATAATTGATATAATGTCTATTTTATTTTATTTTTATTTTTTGTGAAGTGTTTATTTATTTTTTAAAAATATTGAAATTTAATTAAATAAATTTTTATTTTCAAGATTAAAATTTATAGTTGATATTGGTATTCTAGCTAAATTTATATCCTTTCATTTTTTTTTGGGATTTAATGCAAAACTAATTATTTTTTGAATTTTAATGCATTTTGATCATTTTTTCTAACTTTGGTAAAATTGGTAATTGAAAATGCCATTGAGGTAATGTTGATATATCTAAAAAACTTAAAGAAAGATTTATATTTTTTATTAAGAGACTGTGAGTAGATCTAATGTGAATCATGAGTGAATTTGAATTTGAAGTTGAAATTGTTATTTTGCCTTAATAATCTTATATAAATGTAATATTTTGAGTATAGAAATGTAAAAATTAGAGTGACATGACACTTGCACCAAAATTCTAAGGATAAACTTATATTCATAAAGATACTAAAGTCAGCTCAACCATATAAAGAAGTCGAATAAATGGTTAATTATAACATACATGTTTTGCTCTACAACTTAGTTAGCATTTGTGAAATTAATTTACAATTAAACTAATTAACATCAAATGGACATATATTTCAAGTTGTCTTTAATTACCTTTGGGGAACTTTATAAATACATTTCTTTTTGGATCGTAAAGACAATTACTTAGTCTCTTTTCATTTTCTTTCCCTTTTCTGGTCTTACGTAAAACTTCTATGAGAGACAATTCACTAGTTTAAGACTTCTTTTATGGATCTTGAGGTTTGATTTTAAATTGTTTTTTCATTCTTAGGTTACTTTCTCTCTTTCTTGTTAAATATTGACTATGAATTCCTTTTAGGTTATTATCATCATTTAAATTTGAATTATATTATTGATCAATATGTCAAATGCTTGATTTGACGTATTCTAATATGAAATAATAGAGTTTGTGATGCTTAATCACTGATTTAGTAAATAATCAATTTAAAAATTGGTCAAATGACTTAGAAAATATTTGATCATCTAACCCAATTAATTAAATTATGGATGCTTAATTGATTGACTTTGGGGTCATATAATAATTGAATCAAGAAAAATAATTAGATTTTTAGAAACTAATGAAGAATTCAATTAAAAAAAACTCAGTTAGGAATCTTAATAACTTAAGGGGAAGATAAATTGACTTATCTTAAAATTGTTTTGCACTCAACTTTCAATCTAAAAGAAATTAAATATATTTAATTCTTATGCATATATATTCAATTCAATTATATTTAACGCGGTGAAAAAAAGTGTGTTTATGATTTTTAACCTTGCATATCCTTTATTACCTAAAGCAATATACATTAGTATAAAAATTTTCTTCCAAAACTTAAAGGATCCATATGTAATATACATTACTTTTTTTATCCTTTTAATTTATATATATATATATTATATACTTCAATATATAATGTTTTG
>JAMLFT010011997.1:0-10645 GCA_026544285.1 Pachyrhizus erosus | reverse complement strand
CTTATATTAACAATTTCAATTTGATTTAGATTTGATAGTTTTAAAATTTGAATTTAAAAATCCATTCCAACTATTTTTTTTTATATATAAGGTTATTATTATTCAATTTTCATTTGATTTGTTTCTTTTTTAGTTAAATTTTTTGAAGTTTTAAAGATCTTCACGGTAAGGCTTTACCCATAATCTCTTATATATAGATAGAGTTTATATTTGACTGGCTGGTGGTGGAAGTTGTTTTCTGGTGATAGTAAATTAAGATGGAAACCTTATTATGTATGAAATCATTAAAAACTTATAAAAGGTTTTGCTTTTAATTTATTTTATTTGAAAATAAATTATCTTGTGTAAAACCCATAGCAAAAATTAGAATTTGGATTAATTTGAAAATAAATTTTCAAATCTTTGAAATATATTAAAGCTAAACTCAATAAATGTATTTTGTGCAATAATTTACAGTCCTATTCCTATTTAAAATATGTTAAGTAACTTAACTAATAACAAGAAAAACATGTTATTTTGAGCAATTAAAATTAAATCAGATAAAATTCACTTAATTCCAATCAAATTTACATTAATAAAAAAGGATTTGTAGAATAACAAAACCAGCATGAACAGGGGTTACTTTACCTTATAAACATTGAAATATATCACCCATAAAGCATATATTTAATTCTTACTGTTAGTAACATCGTAAACCTTCCTTACGATATACCATGCGTCGTATGATTTGGGAATTGGAATAACATTCTCTCCCTGCAATTAAATTTTAAAGAAAATAACAACTCGAATATCCCTTTTTCTATTTTTGTGTAAACTTTGTTGGAATATGTTATTATGGCAGGCATAAGTTGTCATTCTAATAGTTATCACTAAAATGAACAACTGAAGAAAGAGCATCCAATAGAGACATCATAATTCGTCCTACTATTGTATATGTTTAAATACTAATCAAGTTGAAACTGAATTATAACTTGTAAGAGTTTCCAACAATAATAGATTTCTTTTTCGTATATCAAACTAAGAATGGATCAAGTAGTGTTAGGACTCGGCTTTCCCTTATAATCTAGATTAGTGGTCGGTATGTCGTTTTCTCTTCCCTTAAATAATGTGCCTTGACACTTTGGAAAGATATGAAAAGAAAAGATGCAAAAATTTATTTGGTAATATATATATATATATATATATATAAGGAAAGAAAGAAAAAAACTATGAAGAATCTCCTTAATTATTTTTTTTTCCATTCCATTTTAGAAAGAAACGGGAGATAGAAGTTTATAAAAGGAAAAAGACAAAAATATCACATCTAATTTTTTATTTATTTAAGATATTTATATCATCTTAAATATATATCCTTTTTCTTTCATTCCATTTTTTACAAAATCAAATAATTTACAAAATCATCACACTTTTTTTTAACTTTCTTTCTTTCCTTCTCTTTTTCCCCCCTAAATCAAACATTTTATAAATGTTCAACCCATTTTGATACTAGGAAAACAAAAAAATTATATAATTTACTCACAAAAATTATTTCCATAAAATATGAACTCCTTTCATTATTCCACATAGTGAAAATTGTTTATTATTCTTTCGGTTCCTTTTTTAAGTATTGAGTTTTTTTTTTAAAAATATTCTTATTTATCTATGGTTTTTAACATTAATTATTAATATTTAATTATACTCTCATTTTTCAATTAATTTTTAATTAATTTACATATCATGAAAATAGAAATAAAAAATAAGTATAACATATATATACACATATTTATTTATTTATTTATTGTAGAGTATAAATAAAAAAATAAATAGGAAACTTATAATTACTTTATGAGAAATAAGAAAATTTTGTTGTATTTATTTATATCCATGACAAACCTTAAACAATATTTAAAAAGAAATGGGGAAGTAGTAGTAATTAACTCGCCTTTTTGGTGGACGGGAGATGATAGGTTTTCAATAGGCAAGTTTAAACGTTTGCAGATTTGCTTAATTGGAGTCTTGGTGGTTGTTGAAATCACTTGAACTAGAACTATGTACAGCAGAACTTACTGTATTATATGCAAACCCATGTTGATTCACTCGATCAAATTATTTTTCTAGCACCTCAGGATTAAGTTTTATTTTTTCTTTTACAATAATCACATTAAAAGTTAAATTTACAATCTTATCTATATTCCACCTCCCTCCCCAGTCCCCTACTAAGTAAGATGAATAGATGTTTCATGAATACACACATTCAATAACATATCTTTAATGCAAAACCTTTTTTTTTGTGTGTCACGTGACTAATTTAGATCAATTAACTATAAAATTTATCATAAACACACAAATTCATTAACATATCTTTACGAGCCACAATAATTAGTTGCAACTTCATTTTCTGTTCACCGATTGTAGCCCCCATGATTTGAATTTTGAATTGCAACGTGACTTACTCTGCTTGTGATACAGGACCAGCTACACAGAGTTTCATATATAGTAGTTTTTCTCTAATAAGCAACATGGGCAACAAACAAGCATGAGAACTTTGAAGGAGTGTTTCTCATCATGGCTTGCTCTATGGAGCATGTTACTGGTGCAAGTTTTTGCAACTGGGATGCAACTACTATCAAGGGTCATATTGTTTGAGGGCACTTACGTCTTTGCACTCATTGCCTATCGCCATATTGTTGCAGCCATTTGTCTTGCCCCCTTTGCACTCTACTTCGAAAGAGACCAGACAAAGAAATTCACATGGAAAGTTTGGTTTTGGCTTTTCGTTAATGCATTAACGGGGATGACTATGACTCAAGGATTGTTTTATTATGGTCTCCGAGACACATCAGCTACTTACTCTGCTAGCTTTCTAAACTTGATTCCTATATGCACTTTCCTTACCTCTATCATATTTAGAATGGAGACATCTGGGTTGCAAACATGGACAGGTAAAGCTAAGTTTGTAGGGGCAATTTTATGCGTTGGGGGAGCATTAGTTACTAGTCTTTACAAAGGGACAGAGTTTTATCTTGGTCATCATAGTCATTACACTCAAAAGTTTGTTGTGGCTCAGAATCACAAAACTAACATACTTCGGGGCACTTTCTTTTTGGTTTGTTGTTGCTTCTCATACACAACTTGGCTTATTGCTCAAGTAATGTTGCTTGAAGTTTTATCATTGAGGTATTGGGGAACGATGTTAACATGTGTTATGGCAGCAATTCAATCAGCAATACTAGGTGCATTCATAGATTCCAGTAAAGATGCTTGGAAATTAGAATGGAATTTAGAACTGGTCACTATAGTGTATTCGGGAACACTGTGTACGGCTGCTGCATTTTGCTTAATATCGTGGGCAATTAGAATCAAAGGACCTACTTATCCTCCAATGTTTAATCCACTTGCTCTTATTTTTGTGGCCTTTTCAGAAGCTATCTTACTTGGCGAGCCATTAGGAGTTGGAACGTTGCTGGGCATGGTTTTGATCATAGTGGGATTGTGCTTCTTTTTGTGGGGCAAAAAGAGTGAGACTCAGTGCAATGTAGCAGCTGCAGAAGATTCAATGGGATCGTACTATCCTGTTGAACGCGAGGATATGGAGCACCCTTATGATCAGAAACGTGTCCTAGCTTATCTTAGCTAGTTATCTGAATTTCAGTTGATAGGTTTCAATTATTGTACTTTCGGGATGTGTGTTATCTTGTAATAAGCAGTATAAACAACCATTATCTCAAAGTAATAATAAAGCAACAACACCTTTTGCATTAATAAAGTGTGATATTTGAAGTAATTATATGATCCTATCTTATTTGACTTATTATGAGTTGACAATTAAGTAGGTTAATTTAATCTAACTCACTTTTTCGTAAATCATAAAAGAATCAATTCAATTTAGTTTATCATGAGTTGGTGAATTAAGCGAATCAATCTACTTTGAATTAAAAATTAAAATTAAAAAAATTCAATTTTTAAAAAATATATTTCAATTTTTTTTTACAAATATAACTAGTAGAAATAAATAATCTAAAACAAAATTACAAAAAAATTTAGAAATAATTTTATAATTGATTAATTTTTAAAAGTGGATCATAAAAAAACATAGAATTGATAATATTCTCAACCTGTGAGTCAACTCGATTTACCACAAGTTTTATTTAAATGGATCAGATTAAAAGTGGATCGAGATGAAAAACGTAAATTTTTTTCAACCCAACCTTATCCAAACCTGTGGTGGGCCGAGTTGACTCACGGATCCTAACCCATTCTGACAATACTACTTACATCAAAGTATATACGTTATCTTGTGATATAGTTGTCAATGTCTATATGCAATAACATGTTTCTCGATCATGGGTGTGTGGTGTCCTTGGAGAGGTTAAGCTGTTAAGTTTTGAAAGATTTGGACATGTTATATTGTCTCCAAAACACCATATTCTTAACACATTTTGATCAATTTTAGGGATATATTTTATCAATCATGTTCTACTTGGACTCAACCTATCTTAGATCAAGGAGGTGTGTTATTCGAATTCGACTGTAACCTATCTAGACTTATACTCAATTGATCAAAAAGTTCAAAATAAATCAAGAATGTAAGAAATAAATCAAAATATTACCTTAATCCTAGACAATTACATTTATGACACATATATTAAGAAATTTAATAAGGTTGTATATGATTAATTATTTATGTCCTATTTAAAATCCTAAAGAGTACATATTATTGATTACTAAGGAATACTTATATCCACATATTCTATTTACTTGAGCATTAGAGTATTTTTGTATAAAAAAAATTCAAATATTTGACTGAAAAATATTTATATTAATTCATAATAGTCATAGACTTAAATAGCCATACCAAATAAGTGAAAAAAAAAAAATACCCACTAAACATATTATGTGATAACAGCTATAAGAAGGAATAAAAAATAAATTAATCATCCATTCTAAATAATAGGACCAAAATGTTATTTAAATAAAAATTTAATTAACCAAAATTTTTCTCATATTTTAATTTTTATAGTAAATTATATATGGTTTAAATATAATTTTAGTCTCTAAAAAATAGAGTATTTTTTATTTTAATTTTTATATTATTTTTATTTTAATTTCTATTGTTAAATAATAATAATAAATTATGATAAATAATAATGAATAATAATATAACAATGTTGACAATTCAATGATATGATTAATAATTTAAAAAATATGCGACTATAAAAAATTAAACATATTTTTAAAATACCAAAATTCAAAAAATCTTTAAAAAAACTAAAATAAAAAATCTTATTTTTTAACAATCAAAATCTTATTTAGGCGTTTCTATCATCATCATCTCCTATTGAAACCTCTTCAGCCTTTCATGTTATTAGATGCTGCATTTGCTCGGTAAAAACATGATTTAAATATCTTTTTGTCGAGGCATTTATAAGTGATCATTCTCTTTGTTCTCAAGTATAATATATTTTAAATAAACAAAAAAATCCCACGAATAACGTAGATACAGATAAATTAAATATTTTGTATTGATAACTTTTTAATAATTTTTATAATTAAAAGTTTTTATAATTTGAAATTAAATTGAGATTAAAAAAAAGTCGTAGATAAGAATGAGAAAAAACTATTTTTTTTTTAATTCTGGTGATTGTTAACGAAAATCATATAAAAAAAAAAGAGAAAAAACGTAGATAGGAAACTTATCGAAAATATAGATTGTAAAAGTTTTACTTGCATACTCTAATTTTTATATAGAAATATTTTTTAACAAGAAAAAAAATATGCTGGTGGAATAACAAAAACAGCATAATTGAATAGTTGTTAATTTACCTTATAAACATTGAAATACATCACTGCAACAACAACAACAAAATCTTATACACTAGACGATGACGTGATGTTGATGAAATACATCACTCATAAAGCATATATTAATTCTCACCGGTCTCGAAAAAAAAAATAAAAAATCTCACCGTTATTGGCATTGTAGATATTCCTTGCAATCTATAATGTATTGTGTGATTTTGGAATTAATTGAAATAACATTCTCTCCCCTCAACTAAATTTAAAAGAAAATAACAACTCAAAATATTCTCTTCTATATTTGTGCAAACATGCTTGGAATGTATTATTAACAAGCATTAGGGTGGTAAAATAATTTTCTTTATATTTATGATTCATTTAATCTATTAATGTAAAATTCAATCTAATTCTTGATAATAATAATAATAAAAATACTTCAATTGAATTAGATAGATTATATAAATAAATGGATAAATAACAATTCATCCTATATTTATTTTAAATCAAATAGATAATTTAATCAATATTATATAAATCAAAACCAATCTATTATGTTAAAAAATTAATTTATTTTTTATATGATTTTAATTTATTTTACTTAATCAAATCAGCTTTAAGTCAGTTATATTTCTTAAAAGTTGGTTCATATATGTTCAACATAACATAATCATATTCAATAGAACATGGTCATGTTGTTTTCCGAAATTTTCATTTGTTAATTTATTTATTTAGCTCTTGGATGTAAACATATAAATAGACTATCAGATTACTGAATAGAAGAGCAACAATTTTTCGTCGTATCTCTTATTTCTCATTTCTATTTTTAAAATAGACGTCATTGTTATCAATTGTATCAAAGAAAAAAAAACAATAATTATTTTTTTTTCTATGGCTTTATAGCTCAGTTTTGTGCAGCCTACAATTCCTCGTTGGTCACTATGATAATTAGAGCACGCTGATGAAAAATTTTCTTAGATCAAAAGAGTATTAGAAAGTTGTTTCAAAAAGAGATCCAAAACCAACAGGTGAAGTAGATGCATCTAATGCACAAACAACAAAAATTAAAGTGCTGAAGTTGAAAGATCTCAAAGCAAAAATTACTTGTTCCAAGCTATTGATTGTTTAATCTTGGAGATCATTAATTGTAAAGATAGTTCCAAGAATATTTGTTATTTTATGAAAAAAAATTATCAAAGCTCTTCTAAGAGGATGTCAATATCTTTGGATTCTTCTTTTGAGCAGACCACATAATCAAATTTGAGTGATAAGGAACGCAAAATTTTCTCTACAATGGTGACATCTTTTATCTTCTCACCATGAAACCACATCCTGTTGCTAATCTCTATGGTTCTGACATAATAGTTGGTGACAAATTTATCATCCTTCATTTGTAGAGTCTTGATATTTTTTCTTCATAGAATCTCAAATATTATTGGAACTATCTTTGCAAAGAATGGTATTTAAGATTGAACGATCAATAGCTTGGAACAAGTAATTTTTTGCTTTGAGATCTTTCAATTTCATCACTTTAATTTTTGTTGTTTGTGCATCAGATGCATTTGCTTCACCTACTAGTTTTGAAACTCCTTTTGAAACAACTTTTCAATATTCCTTTGATCTAAGGAAATTTTTCATTAGCATGCTCTAATTATCATAGTGACCATTGAAATGAGGAATTGCAGACTTCATAAGACTAGGATCTAAAGCCATTAAAAGAATCTTTTTTTTTCTCCCCCTTCTTTTTGTTTAAAGCTCACATGTTTCACTCTTACTCCCTCAACTAAGCTCTGATACCACTGATAACAATAACATCTATTTTTGAAAATCTAAATGAGAAATAAGAAATACAGTAGAATACTGTTGCTTTTCAATTCAATAATCTGATGACCTATTTATACGCTTACATTTAGGAGTTAAATAACTTAACAAATAAAAATATCAAAAAGCAACATAGCCTTGTTTTGCTGAACATGCCATGAACCAACTCCTAAAAAATAGGACTGACTTGACTTAGTAAAACAAATTAAAATCATGTAGAAAAACAAACTAATTTTTTCCAATAAAAAATACCATTAAGAAATCAAAATGGAGGAAGGCGATGGATGATGAAATTTAAACTATTGAAAGGAATGATGCTTGGGAGCTTTGTGATCTTCCAAATGGACATAAAACCATTGGTGTAAAATGAGTTTTCAAAACAAAATCGAAAGAAAATGGTGAAGTTGATAAGTGTAAGGCGCAATTGGTAGCAAAATGATACAAACAAGAATATGAAGTTGATTATAATGAAATCTTTGCTCTAGTTGCACAACATGATACAATCAAATTATAATAAAATTTTGGTCTATTTTTCAACTAGACGTCAAATTTGTTTTCTTGCATGGAAGCTTGGAATAACAAGTATTTATACCAATCACCTGGTTATATTAAGGTTGGTGATGAACATAAAGTCTATATATTAAAAAAAGACTCTATGGATTACAAAAAGCCTTGGACTTGGTATAGTCACATTGAGAACTATTTTTGGAAGACAAATTTTCAAAAGTGCCCATATAAGCACACATTGTTTGTGAAAATAGGAGATGAAAAAAATGTTTATTGTTTGTTTGTATGTCGATGATCTTATATTTATTAGAAATTGTGATGTCATGTTTAAAGAATTCAAAAACTCAATGATGATGAAGTTTAAAATTATTAATCTTGGTTTGATGCATTACTTTGTTGGCATAGAAGTGATGCAATCTACTAATAAAAATTTTATTTCACAAAAGAAATATGTGCGAGAAATTTTGAACAAGTTTCAAATGAAAGATTGTAATCCTGTAAGCACTCCAATAGAGTACGGTTTGAAACCAAACAAAAATCATAAAGGAAAAAAGTGGACAACACTATTTACAAGCAGATTGTGGGTAGTTTGATGTATTTAATAGCAATAAGACCTAACATAATGTATTATGTGAGTTAATAAGCATATATATGGAGAGTCTAACAAAAATGCATCTTTTGGAAGCCAAGAAAATTTTTCATGACTTGCAAGGAACTAATAATTTTGAATTACTCTACAAAAAGGGAAAGAAGTCAGATTTGTTTGGATTTACTAATAATGATTATGCAGGAAATCAAGATGATATAAGGAACACGACAGACTATGTCTTTATGTTGGAAACATAGGTTATTTTGTGGTCATCCAAAAAGCAGCAAATTGTTATTTTTTCAATCATAGAAGCTAAATTTGTTGTTGCAACGACTTGTACTTATCAAATTGTCTGGCTAAGGAAGATTTTTCAAGAAATACATTTCAAGCAAGGAGTAACTACAATTTTTTGTGACAATACTTTAGTTATCAAACTCTCCAAGAATCTTGTACTAGATGGAAGAAACAAACATATTGACATCAAGTATTATTTTCTAAGAGATCTCAATAGTGAATGAAAAATTGAATTGAAGTACTGTCTAAGTAAAGATCAATTAGCAAATATATTTACTAAAGCTCTAAAGTTATATTCTTTCCAAAATTTGAAAAGTTTGTTAAACATTCGCACCGTTAAAAACTGAACATAAACTAAAGCTTCTAAATCTCAGTTCAATGAAGAGATTGTTGAAACAAATTAGTTTGTTTTTTTACATGATTTAATTTATTTTACTTAGTCAAGTCAGTTTTATGTCAGTTCTAATATTTTTATTTATTAATTTATTTAGCTCCTAGATGTAAGTCTATAAATATACTATTAGATTATTGAATATAATAGTAACAATTTCTCACTGTATCTCTTATTTCTCATTTCTATTTTTAAAATAGATATCATTCTTATCATATCATATTTTTTCATATTTTAAATTTATCAAAAGTTATAGAATAATTTCTTATATATTAATTTTATGGTTTATCCAAAAATGTTTAAAGTTTAAATAACTAATTATTTTTAAATTATCTTAGAAATAATAAAACAAATAGTCATTTCTTTAAAGTGAACTAAATAAAAAAATTATAATTTTATAATTTTTAAAATTATTTTTATGATTAAATAAAATAAAATAATTTGAAACAATTGTAAAAAGTATTTTTTAAATAATTTTATAAATGGATTGGATATCCATAAAAAAAATGTTAATGGATGGATTGGGTATATTTTATTAAATGAATTATAAATATATTGAATTTATTTCAATATTTTTTAATGAATTAGAGATTAATAAATTATTTTTAATCCATCTATTGTAATATATCTGAATAAAAAAAACTATCCATTCATTCATGCATTGTAATTCTAGTCAAGAAGAAAGACCACTCAATAGCGACATAGTAATTCGTCTCATAATTGTGTTTAACTATTAATCAGCTTGAAACTTAATTATAACTTGTAGGACCGACTTTCCCTTAATCTAGAATAGTGGTCAATGTTGTTTTCTTTTCCCCTAATTAACGTATTTCAAATGTAATCTACTCACAAAAGACCATTTTCATAAGATATGAACTCCCTTCACTAATCCACATAGTTAAGATTGTTTTTTGACTTGCCTTTTCTAATTAGTGGCTGTAGAAATCACTTGAATTAGAAATATAGTAGATTTTACTATAGTATACTGTAGGCAATCCTAGGTTGGGCTCTGAAGTTTCACTTCACTTGATCAAATTAATTTTCTTGCACCTGAATACTAAGTCAAATGAATAGATTAAATTAGATGCTTCATTTAACACACATATGCATGATTCAGACATTTTATGTTGTGGGTGAAATAGTTGATAAGATTTCGTTATATGTAAGAATTTTAAAATACACACATATTACATAAAAAATAGATACATATTTTTTGTTAAAATAATACATTTTATCACATTAAATAAATAATATAATTTTAATAAATCTTA
>JAMLFT010011996.1:0-10701 GCA_026544285.1 Pachyrhizus erosus | reverse complement strand
TTAAAAAATACATATTATTTGTTCCTATATTTACATAAAATTTATCATTTGATAAGTATAATATTTTATTTTATATTAATTAAATATTTAGACTTATATGATCGGTTGTATCTAAGATTTATATGTTAGGTGTGTATTTATATAAGTTATTTTTTTTATAAGTTATGTCAAATAATTTATAAAAATAAGTTAAAAAAATATTAAATAAATTTATATGTCAAATAAAATTTATTTTATCAAATAATTTATGAATCAGTAAAAAACCTTATAACTTCGTCAAACTTATAAGAGACTTATGATTTGAAAAAATATTTTGTATTATTGCTTTAAGTTACAAAAATATCACTTTATTTTTATTTGTTTCTTAGTTTTAAAATTTTGTAAAGAAAAAAGTCAAAACATAAAACAATAAAAAAATTCTTTAAAATATTTTTTTTTAAAATAAAAACAAAATAAAATTAATATGACATTTTTATAATTAAAATATAAAATAAAATAAAACATTTTCTCAAACAACTCCTAAAATTTCTAGACATGATTTGAAGACTTGTCATGTCAACAATTATTCTAAGGTGAAGGTAACATATCTAGATGCATATAATGTTTTCAGTAAATGACTATAAAGGCTATTTTTAAATATTAATGAGAATTTGGGTCCTCTCCTGTTTCTCCTACAGGATTTCTCTGTATCTAAAATTCCGACTGTGCTTTACATTTTGTCTCCTCATTGATTGCTGTACAATCTCTAATTTCTTTTGGACAAAATCTTGTGCAAGAAGATCCAAGAGCACCTTAGGCACCTTTCATATGAAATGTGACCATTAACATCATCATATGTGGAAAAGTTCCATGACCATATAAAAATATATTATCCAAAATGTGAAAAAGAAAACTCATTTAATACCATAATTTTATTTGGAGGATCATACAAAAACAAAAAACATAAAAAAAGGAAAGCTCTCATGATATGGATAGTCATTTAAAGAATAAAGAGTAATAATAATGTGTATAGAAGGTTGGTGGTGTTCTTCAAGGTAAATCAACTCAGATTGCTGCAGCTACACAAATAAATGGCTATTAGGTCCTCGTTGCTCCTATATTGTACGTATTTTTGTCTCGTTACCTTAGCTTGTAAATGGAAGGTCGTGATTTCTGGAAGTGGCACCTGAAATTGAAACATTTTGGATTCTGTGGATACGTTTATTTTAAAATATTTTTAAAAAAATTAAAATATTTTTTTGTAAATTAAAATTAATTTATACATAAGTTACTTGTATTATATTTAAAAACATATATAAAAAAGTTTTTATAAATTATTTTATACATAAATTAATTTTAATTTATAAAAATATTATTAAGATAAAACTAATTAACCATAAATTCTCTAGCACCTTTTTGTAGCGCCCAGTATAATATATCTATACCACTCTGTTAATGAAATATGGTTTATTTGTTGACAAATTGAAGGATAAAAGTGCTTTATCCATATCCACGTCACGTTATGTGTTTGTGACTCAGTTAGGTTCCTACGAGAAAGAAGACCTAAGTGTAGCATTTTTTTTTCTAATATTATAATTATAATTGTATATTTTGGTGTTTTATTAACTTGCAATATTATACTTATTTGGTTATCATGACATAATATACTTGTGATTTTTATTAAAAGTAGAATGTTGTTATAAATTTAAGAAAAAAATTTATTAAAAAATTGTATTATATATAAAATCAGAAACTAATCTATTATTAATATGAATTACATCTAACTAACTTACTATTTACATGATTTGCAACATGAATAACTACGTAAAATAAACCAACTTCCATTTACACATCTCTAATAATAGGAAATCATAAACAGTAAAAATAATTAATTACAACATTCTTTCTCTTAAATTATATACTAAAAACATTTAGTTTATTACTGAAACATTAATCATTCCTAACATACTCCATAATTTCAAGAATTGTTCTAACCGGAGAGACTTTGTCATTATGTATACAACCTGATCTTGAGAATTATAATAGCTCAACTCCACAACTTTATCTCTTGTTAAATCTCTGAGAAAGTGAAACCTATATCAATATGTTTGTTTTTGCCGTGAAAAATTAGATTCTTAGACAACTTTATGGTAGAGTTATTGTCACACTAAATTAGAGTAGCCTTTTCTTCTTTGTGGCAAAGTTTCTCTAACATCCTTCTCAACCAAACACACTGACAAGCGCAAAATGCAGTTGTTATGTACTTAATCTCAGTAGTAGACAATGTCACTATAGGCTATTTCTTAGAAGACCACGAAATTGCTCCAAAACCAAGTAAGAAAACAAGGCCAAAAGTACTCTTTCGATCATTCAAATCACCAGCAAAATCATTATTAGTGTGAGCTACCAGATTTGTGCAATCATCTTTTTTGTAGAAAATTCCAAGTTTGATTGTACCTTTCAAATACCTTAGTAGTCTTTTTGCTGCAAGTCAATGAGATTCAGTTGGATATGACATGAATCTACTAATAAGATTCACTTTGTACATCATATTAGGTCGAGTTGTAGTCAAGTACAATAGACTACTAACGACTTGTTTAAACAACGTTTCACCAACTTTGGTTTCAATTTCATCCTTTGTCAACTTCGTGACTGAGACTATAGGATTCTTCATTGAATTGTTTTCATCCATTCCAAACCTTGTTAGAATTTTACGAGCATACTTTCTCTAACACACAACAATATCATCTAACTTTTGTACCACCTCAACTCCTAGAAAGTACCTCATTCTCCCCAAATCAGACATGTCAAACTCCAACATCATTGTTTTCTTAAAATCATCACACATATTTTTATCATTTCCATTATATACTAAATTATCAATATAAAGGCTTACTATTAAAATTTTACCTCCTTCCTTCAACTATGTGAATAATATGTGTTCACATAAACACCTTTCAAAACCTTCTTGGACAAAATAAGCCTCTGTCTTGTTATACCATGCCCTTAGTGCTTGCTTCAAGCCATACAATGCCTTTCTTAGCTTGTAAACTTTGCCTTCTTCACCTTTCTTCTCATATCCCAATGGTTTTTGCACAAAGATTTCTTCACTAAGTTCACCATGAAAGAATGCGCTATTTACATCTAGCTGAAAAACAACCCAACTGTTTTGTGCTACCAAAGCAAGTATTAATCGAATGGTGTCAAGTTTAGCAACTAGAGCAAAAACTTTAGTATATTTCACTCTGTATTGTTGTGCATACCCTTTCGTCACTAGTCTTGCCTTGTACTTGTTTACCTCTCCATTCTCATTCAGTTTAGTCTTGAAAACCCATTTAACGCCAATTGGTTTTACTCCTTCTGGTAGGGTAGTTAGTTCCCAAGTCTTGTTCTTTTCTATTAACTTAATCTTTGTCATCATCACATCCCTCCACTTTTTGTTTTTGATAGCTTCTTTATAAGTGGATCATCTTCAATGAGCACTATCATAACATTCAGACATTTTTATCTAATAAACCTTCAACCATTTCAAAGTCTATCATCCAAGATGGTGTTCTTCTTACCCTCCCTTCATTTAGTATTGGTGAATCATCCTCATTTGATTCATTAGAAGAAAAACCACTTTTTGGTGAATCTTCTCATTTGATTCATTAAGGAGGGGACCATTTTCACTTGAGTTTCTTATATCAACATCATTGCATTCTTCATTGTATTATACTTCCTTTTCAATGTCACTTTCATTATCATCTTTTCACTTTAAAACATCCAATCTGCATTTTTCTTGCTTATACCCCAATTCTAGCCTTCATCTTCTTGAAATATCATATCCTTACTAATAATGATTTTCTTAGAACGTGGATCATCTAATTTGTATGTCTTTGATTCATCACTTACTCCTAAGAAAACATATTTCTTACTCTTGTCATCTAACTTGCTTCTTTTTTGGTATGGGACATGTGCTTGAGTTATACACCCTAAAACTCTAAAGTAATCAACTATTGGCTTCGCACCGCTCCATGCCTCCTTTGGGGTTTTGCTCTATACAACAACAATAGGATATCTATTAAGAATATGCACACTCCATTTAACGGCTTTTGGCCAAAACATTTTGGGAACCTTCTTCTCTGCCAACATAACCATGTTCAACATTTTTTCTATTTTTCCTCTTTGCAACTCAATTTTGTTAAGGAGTATAGGCTACAATCAATTGTTTGCTAATACCTTGATCTTTGCAAAAAAAATTCAAACTCATTTGAGGTAAATTCACCACATCTATTTGTCCTCAAAGAATCAATATATGCACCGCTTTCCTTTTCCACACAAGCTTTAAAATTTCTAAACATGGCAAAAGCCTCTAATTTTTCATGTAAGAAAAAAGTCCAAGTTTTACAAGTGAAATCATCAATAGAACTTAGGATATACCTCTTGTTGCTATTTGATTCTAGTTTAATAGGTCCACATATATTTGTGTGCATAAGTTGTAACTTGTTTGATTCTCTCCATAACTCTTCTTAGACATAGAGTTTATGTGTTGTTTGCTAGTTAAACACTCTATGCATAACTTCTCTGGAATCTTGAGTGAAGATAGTCCATTTACCATCTTATTAAAAAATGTCTTCAATTTGTTGTAGCTTAAGTTACCAGACCTACAATGCCAAAGATAAGATTCATTTTTTGATATAGTCTGAAAAAATGAAGAAGCTGAAGAAGCTTTTGGTATCATGGTAGCCAACAGAGAAAATATTCTATTACCACTCATATCAGTTTGCATGATTAACCCTTTCTTAGGATGATATACACTACACTTTCCATGTTGAATCAAAATAGCCAAGCCTTTTTCTTGAAGTTGTCATATACTTAATAGATTATTCTTAAGTTCAGGAACATAGTAAACACTAGAAATCACCTGCGCAAATTCATTCACTTGCATACAAATATTGCCTTTTCCCACAACAACCATTTTAGTGCTATTGCTAAGTTTTATAGTTTGGCTAAAGCTTTCATCAAACTCCGGGAACCACCTTTTGTTTCCAGTCATGTGATTGTTGCAACCTAAATCAAGAAACCACTCCTCTTATATCTTAGCTTGCTTGAGTTCTATGTAAGACATTAATAACAACTCTTCATCATCTTCCTTTGCAAATTCAGCATAGTTGGCCTTTTTCTCCCCAATCAAGACATTCATATTGAAAATGTCCTAACTTGTGACATGTGAAACACTCAATAACAACTTTATTGAAGAATTGTCTTCCCCTTCCTCTACCTCGTCCTTCTCTAGATACATACACCGTTGTTGCTACCTCAACCTTTACCTCTACTTGCTTTGTTTTCGTGAGAGATATTCAAAACTTGTTTTTCTTCACCACAACTTCTCATCCTTGGCTCATGAATGAGAAGACTACTTTGAAGCTCATCAATAGTTATCATGTCTAAGTTGTTAGATTCTTCAATTGAGCATTCCACTTAATCAAATTTTGAAACCATTAATCTCAAAATCTTTGTAGTAATGACTGTTTCACTCATACTTTCACCATAAGCCTTCATTTTGTTGGCTATGGTTAGTGTACGAGAAAAATATGCATTCATTGTCTCTCCTTCCTTCATGTGAAGAATCTTAAAATTTTTGTGTAATGTTTGCAACTGTACTCTTTTGACCCTAGTTGAACCTTCAAATTTTTGCTTCATTGAATCTTATATGTTTTTTTGCAGTGTCCCTCTTAAGGATTGTCTCAAGAACTTCACGGTTTATTGCTTAGAAAGATAATTCTTTACTTTAAGTTCTTCAACTTTCGTTCCTCGATCAATTTGCGTTGTGCCTCCGTAGGCTCTACTCCATCTGTCACCACCAATATTCCATTCTCAACAAGATCCCAATATTCTTTGGAGTGGAGAAAATTCTCCATCAACATTGTCCAATTATCATAGTGACTATCAAACCTTAGAATAACATGTTGCACGAAACTACTGCTACTATCTTCTACCATTTTTCTCAACTCCTTTTTTTTATTTGAAAGAAACTCCAATTTCTTTCTTGACTCACACTCATTGTTTCTCTCACACACTCACTAATTTTAGGCTCCAATAATGAAGCTCTAATACCAATTGTTAAAAATAGAACATTGTTACAAATTTGAGAGAGAATTTTATTAAAAAATTGTATCACTATATATAAAATCAAAAACAATAACTAACCCACTATTAACATGTCTTACATGTAACTAACTCACTATTTACATTGTCTGCCTGAGTAACAATGTAAAATAAACTAATTTTCATTTACAAATCCTTAGTAATAAGAAATCAAAAACAGTAAAAATAACTAATTACGACATTATTTGGTGTAGTCAAATCATAAAAAAAATGTAATTATATCACACTAATTATATCATTCTCATTATCATATATAAATTAATTATATAAATACATATATTTCTTATTAATTAACTATCAGAATTTAAACATAGGCTAAGACTGATGATATTTTTAAATTTTAGTTCAGGATATGTTTGGTTGCATTTGCGTCGCAATTGTGGCGGTCTGGAAACTCTTCAAAATCCTACGAATCATCATTTTTCACGTCCAATATCTATAGAATTAGATGCAAAAACTAATATATTTTGCTTCAATCTTTGACGCATCCATTCCCTCAAACGTACAGCCAAACACACTAACAATATGCTATCGCGATTTGATTACATTGCGTGACCGTTCCAGATTTAAATTTTAGCTCAAGACATTAAATTTTATATTATACCAGCTAGCTTTGCAAAATTAGTTAAAATCTTTTGCATGAACAATTACACACGAGACGTGACAATATTTTATTAAATAATCTAAAAACTGAAACGTAAATCTGATGTACGACAGAAACAGTGGATCAGCGATACGTACTGATAAGGATTTGTTGAATTTTGTTTCAAAATATTTAGAATTGATCTCTCCCTCTGTATGTATCGTTGTGATTACAAGAATTATGCTTTTGATTCACCTCTCATTCAAATAAATTACAATAATAATTGCATAATTTTCATCAAATCTTAGAATATGTTTGAAAAATTATTTTAATAGCTTAATTATAAGTTGGTTTGATTAGTTATAAAATGCTTTAACTAAAATAAACTTGTGTGATATAGGATTTTTTTAAAAAAAAAAAAATTAATGCTTTAATTAACTCATGAGTTAATTTTGCTAATGACTCCCTTAACTTCCTTACAAAGTAAGGAAAAATGATCATTAAATTAATCATGAATGCACGTATGCATGAATGACATAATCCATGAAACAAAACAAAAAAAAAGAAAAAAAAAAGTGGTGATAAAAAATGACACTAGAAGCAAGAACAATAATCGAAGCGAAACAAAATGGGATGATGAGGTGGTGTGAATCAGGCACATACAAAACCATGCGGGACGTTCTTATCACAAGTATTGATAAGTTTGGTAAAAGAGTTGGGAATGCTGAGGTTGAAGCCTATAATGTTTGCTTTTAGGGCAGTGCATATGCACATTGCAACTTCATGATCAGCAAGGCCTTCAATCACAGAGCAGCAATGTGTCTTTGGGGGCAGACCCGTTGTAAAGTTGAACCATCCGTTTAAAACACCCGAACACACGCCTAGTTTGAGTACGTCACGGGGACATCCAGACGTAGAAACTGTAACAGTAGCAGTAGTATTACCACTGCTTGTGTTCTTCACAGGAGGGCACTTCTCACACCCAGAGACAAGTGCAAATAACACAACCACGTTAAGTGTCACCAAAACACACATTTTGGGAGCCATCTCAATATATTTATTGATCACTCTTACTAGCAATTAAATTAAATACAAGTAATACTACTGGTTAAGTACTGAGAGAGCATGTTTGTGAAGGTTGTAGAAAGGTGGCTTTTTTAGTGCTAATAAGCCTAAAAAATGGAATGGGTCTTGACTCTTGACACATAGCTCGAGACTCGATCCTTTTTCCTGATTCCATGGTGAGTTTGATTGATAAAACTAAAGAATTACTCAAAGGGTATTTATAATATTGGCACGTGGGAATAATATATATCACTGGAAATGGTATGAAATTATAGTGGAGCTAACATTGTGTCTTGTCATAAGATGTGTCTTGTTTGTACGAGTTCTAGGTCCTCCTACTAACTTTGTGGCTACCACTACGTTATATTTTTGTTTGTTGGTATGTGTACAAGTTGAATGGGAATTATGATATATTCTAAATTCAGGCAAACAATACGTGTATGGATGATTAGGATGTGGATCAATCTGACATAAATAGGATAAGTGTCCATGAATATTTTGGTCAAACTGATTTGAATATAATTATGATTTATAAAATAAAAATAAAATAATTACATAAGTACCTAAATATGAAGATTAATAATAGAATTTATGTTCTAAAAGAATTGTTTGATTTAAAATTTGTAAATTGTTTACTTGTAATACTAAAAAAGTAAATTTTGAATATTTATTTCATAAAAAAGTATAATGATTCAAATTCTTAAAAACAAACCACAGGCATAATATGATATGTATATAACTATAAAATAATATTAACTAAAAACATGGTATTTAACTTACTTAAATTAAATTTTTGTGAACAACATTTTTATAAAATATGTTTGAAGTTTTGAAAAAATTCTTTCACTATCACATATAAGAATTCTCAAATCTCTACAAGAAATAATAATGAAAATTGCAATGTGCAATTGATCATGAAAAAAAAAGATAAATTTCAACATATTTAAGAAAATACTCCTAATTTTAATTTTTATTTATTTATTGCTTTGCAAATACAACAAATATAGAAATTTGTTTCAGTTTAAATTTAAAACTAATTAATTATCTTTTCAAAGGTAATTTATGACAATATTGTAACAAAAACTTCTCCTACATTACTTCATGATTCATTTTCATCAGGTTTCGAAATGAGAAAAAAAAACGTTAACCGTTTAATATCATTATATGACAAAATTTTAAAATAAAATAATAATAAAAAAACCTACAATCAGATAAAAAAAAAAGGAGCAACTATAAAAATGGTGAAAACATATTAACATTGATAATTAATATATCATAAAATAACTAAAAAAAATAACCACAATAATAAAACAATAAAACTCAAAACAAAAACATGTGAAAATTGTAATACATCAATAAATGATTATATAAATTGTGAAATAATAATATAGATAAGTAAGTTTGTGTATAGATACTACAAAATAAAAATAAAAAGTTTCAAAAAATAAAGCAAAACACAGTATAACTCAAGAATATGGTTGACAAACAAAAAAAGTATTATAATTTATTAAGAAGAAGACTAAATTAATTACTTAATTTTTTTAAACAGTTATATTAATGTTGTCTTTCAAAGATTTGTTATATAAGAAATAATCTTTTGAAAAATAAAAAATTATTTTTGTATTTAAAGAACTAGTTTAATATTACAAAACCTTAAAGTATCATTTTATTTATATTTTTTATTCTAATTATATATATTTTTATTATACTAATTATTTAGGTGATGCTGTAAAATGATTTTTTGACGGTTATTAATTTTTTTAATACAATACTGTGAAATGATTTCACTATTAGTTACAGTAAAAGGTGAAGTAAATTTAATATATCCATAGATAATCTATTGATTGGATAATATATTAATTTTAAAACGTAATCACTATGCATCTTTCATATGTATTGATTATTGATATATAAAATCGCTGTAGATTGAGTACAGCTACTATTATGGTATGTTTATTATATATGTAGATGAAGTTCATCAGGAAACAACTAAAAATTGGAATTTATGTTCATTTTCGTCTGGTAAGAAGGAGCGAATTCTATATTACAGTATCAAATAAATAAGAAACGGTAAACATAAAGTACCAAATTACACACACTTTCATTGGCCATTGCCTTTGCACTATTACATCACAAAGGATAAAACAAAGAGAGAGCTTAGTAGTAGGGGCAAGAACGTGGGGGCGCGCGAAGGAGAATGGCTTCTATGAATTTATTCACCACCGTTTCCTTCGCCGCCGACGGCCGGAATCCAGCCGTTTATTTTCCCCGGCGGCGGCCCAACTCGATCTCTTTCGCAGCCACTTCGCCGGAATCTCCTCCCGAGATAGAGCTCGAGTTCATCGGGGTATCATTTAATTTAATTAATTAATCCTATTCCTACCTAGCTTGAATTATAATGAATTTCAGTTACATTTATGTTAACGTACTTACTTTGTTCCCAATGTAGCATTGAAATTGGAATGAACAATGAGAAATTGAAATTGAATTTGTTGTTACAGCCGAAAACGGAACGTGACGGGTCGTTTCCGGTGGATAAAGCAAAAGCAATAAGCGGAGAGAAGCTGTTGAGGAACATCATGTTGGATAACAAGATCGAGCTTTATGCCACCTATGTACGTCTCATACCACATAATTTCAATCATCCACAACCACTAACATTGTTTACACCACATTCTCCACTTCCATGTAGTAGTTTTTCTTATTTATTTACGGGTTTAATATGTTTTTGTTGGCTTATTTTTTAAAAATTTTTGTTTTTAATCTGGCATAAATTTTTATTTGTTTTTAATCTCTCAATAATATTTTTATTTCATTTTTTATCCTTATAAAATTTGAGTCATGAAATAAATTTATTTTTAAAGACTAAAAATGAAGCAAATTTTAAACAAAATAAAAATAGAATAAATTATTTTAAAAAATTA
>JAMLFT010011995.1:0-10703 GCA_026544285.1 Pachyrhizus erosus | reverse complement strand
TAATAAACAACGTGTTTTAGTTGTGGATAGAAAAATGTATATAAACAAAGTGATGAGAAATTTTCGACCACAAAGTGAAAGGCATCACACCACCATAGACTGCCATTGACGAAATAAAGGAGCAGTACTGTACTATCAGTTTTCAGATATTTACTTTTTTAAAAAAAGAATTAACAATTATATATTAAACCTTTATTTATTTTTTTATTTATTTAATTTTAAATATAATGATTTTAACTTATAAATTTTTTTAAAAATATATAATATTACTTCTTCAGTTTAAAAAAAATTATTTAAAAAAATCACTTTTGAGTTTTTCCTCAAAATTTTGCATCAAAAGCATCATTCGCATTCCTCCAAATTAACATTCCTAAAGTAAATATTTTTAATATTAAAATTATATTTCAAATTTATAATGAATATTTTAAATTATGATATAAAGTTATTTTTAATTATAGAGAATTATTTTTATAAGCATATTAATATTTAACTTAGAAATAGGAAACAAAGATGATAAATTAAAATGAACAGACAAGTCAAATATACAGATAATATTTTCTATGGTAGAGATAACAATATTTTGGTTAGCTTCCAGATAATATGTGAAATACACTTTTAAGGACTGGAGATAGAGGATGATGTCTAATTGAAAGAATGAAAAGAGTAAGACTTTCATATTCTTCAAATTGTGTATTTTAGTTTATAATTTATGAGTCAGTTATATCTTATTAAAGAAAATATTTTTTATGATTATAATTTTTTTTGAAGATTAATATTAAAATATGATAATTTATGTTTTTGTATAATTTTGTTCTTTATTTAATTTCAAACTATTATTTTAAGACATGTACTACACGTGATAAATATTTATTTTTATATAACTAACACTCACAATAAAAAAGGTTTTTGATATAAATATATTTCTTATGTCTAAATATGTTTTCTCTTAATAAATATGTGATCTTTATTTTTGATTCTTAATAAATTTTTTATTTTATTTTATTTTATTTTCTAAATTTGTTTAGATAATTCTTTGAAAAATAAAAAAATAGATAATGAAAAATTTATTAAGGATTAAATTTTTAAAAAAAATTACTATAGATTAAAAAAATAAAAATTTATTGAGAATAAAAAACATATTTAAATCAATTTATTATAATTAAAATTCATATAAATAATTATCTTTAGATATATAAATTATATTTTAGTTTAGGATGATTAATTTAAATTGATATATAATTTTTTTTTAATTCTTCATAATTTCTTTTAAAAGAATTACTAAAAGTAAATTTTGTGATAAATATAAAATATGATAGATTAAAATAGATGCACGATTAAGAATATTATGTAAATAAAGATTAAAAAAATCACTAAAAGATTTTATTTTTTGTATATATAATTGTGGGTAGTTATTGGAAAAATGAATAAAAACAGTCAAGTTGATCTAACCTCACCATAAAACCACTTACTGTTGTATCTTCAATGTGGCCCTGGTTGATATTCTTTAATACATTTTTAGCACAAGTTGATTGAGAATTGTAAAACGAGACGAAACACTGTTTGTTGATTATTCACCTAATCCAACTATTGGAAAGCTACATCAAATATCCAACTTTTATTCTCCTCCGCTAACTTCTCTCTCGTTTTTGTTTCCTTTCATATGATGGAATAAAAATTAAAAAAATAAATAAATACGTGTAACAATTCTCTTTAGTTATTTTAACGTAGTATGAAACATTGACATGTCTATACCTTCATTTCCTTAAAATAATTTGTAAATCATCTAAAGGAAAAATGTGTTAAATGTTTTAAATAATACACATACAAATCATTCACAATGGTGTCTGATTTCTGGTGCGATGAAATTTGAGGATGATAATACCTAATGCTTAACAAAGTCTTAATATCTGTTCTCTCAAATGGAAATGGCATGATTATTACAGACACACATATATAACCATACAAAAGTAATTTCATAAAATAAACGTAGTAAATACATTTAAGTAGCGACATCAACAATATATAACATTTTTTTTTTATCAAAGAACAATTTAAATCTCAATCTATACGCATAATCCAATGTAAATATTAACTAGTCATGAAATATACAACAAAATCGACTCATAAAAATTCCTTTATATTCAAGTGATCAACTTAGGTATGTCCTTTAACATGATATAATAACAAAAATGAAGAATTCTAAAAAAAGCAATATATGTCATTAACCATTTGGATGACACTAATCATTTATCAATAGAACAAATAAGAGGTTCATCAAAATAGATATACATACATAGATAGTGACTACACACAACTTAAAGTTAACAAAGAGATTAGACCCCTATGAGATGGCCTGTCTAATCGTTCCCAAGGTTAGTTCTGTGCTAGCCTCTCACCAACATTCTATGATATTTGTATTTGATATTGTTTAAAATATACATTGTTAATTTGATTGATATTGATATGTGTTTTTAGAATTTTCACACATTACTAGCATTGAAACAAAACACAAGTAGTTAAGATTTTTTTTTAATTACAATTATAGTGTGAAATATTTTCTTTATTTATATGCTTGATTTTTTTAAGAACATATCTTTTTCAATTTATCATCTTTTATATATCTATAAATTAAATGGTTTTTAAAAAATTGTGAATAATTAAAATTAATTTTATATCATAATTTAAATTATTTATTATAAATTTAAAATGTAATTTATATATTCCAAAATATTTACTTATTATAATTTTAATTACATAAAAATAAAATTTATCACATAAAATTCATATACTAAAATATTATTATTTTTAATAAAAACTAAAGAGTGCGTAAATTTTTAGAGTTTAGTTTCTATTTATTATTAATGTGAAAAGTTTTATATTATTATCAATCAAAAACTATATTTGGCAAAATTTTAAAATAATAATAATTTTTATCTTTAAAAAAAAGAAAAGGTAAAAGGAAGGGCGAAGAGTCGCGGAATCTACATATATGCCCCATGCATGGTTCATTGAACCCTTAGAAAGATGATGTACAACTCAAATAAGTTGTTTTTTTCAATGTCTCAATATTACGCGTGGAGGAATGACAAAGCATTTCAAAATTATCCCTGACCACACGATTTGTCCGTGCAAATTCCACGTATGACGTATTGTTGGAGGAAAAGCATAATTTTATTTACGAATTTTATGATGGACCATCTATAAATATACCATAAATATTGATTTTTAAATTAATTTAAGGTATATAATTTTATTATAAAATTTCTATATTAAAACAGTTTTCCATCGTCTCCAATTTCATCTTACAACTGTTTGTCGTTAGTTTTTTTTTTCTTTTAAAAAAAAATTGAAATTTTCTTAATTTAATAGATGTAAAATGAACTAGTTCCTATGATCAAATTCGGATGCAAATTGTGAAAGTTGGACATGTGTTTTATCATATCTAAAATGGAACTCAACAAATCTAAATAGTGAGTTGCAGATCTTAGCGATATATCGCTAGAAAATTAGGGATCAAATGTATTGACGTCATATTTAAGTTGCAAGTTATGGATCAAAGCATTTTTGAGATTGTGCTACTAACAACGTTGCGTTGTGTGTTAGTTCTAAAAGCAAGCAAAACATAAAATGTAAGATATGAAGGAGGCGCCAAAATGTCAAGGTCGTTCTTTGTGACGAAGATAAGGTATTCAACGACATTAAAGGTGAGAATAGTAGAGATAGAGACTTAACAAATGTGGTACAGTGTTATCAAAGAAGTTGAAGTCTTATTAAACTGCTTTTAATATAATAAAAAAGTATAAGAATTAGTATCTAGAAGATAACATGAAGAAAGAGAAATTATAATTATCTAAGTTGAGTGAAAAATAAATATAACTAATAATATAAATTAATAGAAGTAGTTTGATTTTGAATAAAAAAATTAAAAAAATATAAATATAGATATTTAGATAAAATAAAAATAAAAAAGAAAAGAATAAAAATTAGAGAATTAAAATCTAAATTTTTAGAAGTCATAAATAAAATTTTATTAATTAAATAAATGTTTAGATAAAAGAAATAAATAACTTTTTCAAAATAAAATATATTTTTGGTGGAAGGAAATATAGGAATAGAAGAGAAAAATATATATTTATTTATAGGATTTTTAAAAAAATTTAGGAATCAAAAATATAATTTTAAAAAATTATTAAAATAGAAAATAAAAAGAAAAGGAAAAAAAAAGAAAAAAGAAAAGGAAAATAAAAGAGGCAAGGCAGGGATCGAACCTAGCGTCTGCAACAAGAGAGGGAAGCGCTGAACCATTTGGGCTAAAGCCTATCAGCGTTATTAAAATGGCAAAGAAAAGTATTAGGTGTTGCGTTTTGGAAAAATAAAAAATAATAGGAAAAACATTGGGGGATAGGTTCAAAGGCGTGACCTAGAGGCGGATAGAAAAGTGGGGAAGCAGGAATTGTCATTTGATCGTTAGGCTTATTGCTGAAAACTTATGCAAATTAAAAATATATAAGCTAACATTAAAAACATGAAACCACCATTGAAGCTGCTCACTCAGCTTCTTCCTCTTGAGCTCTGCACTCTGCGTCTCGTTGCCTTGCACCCATGTCTTGCTACCCTGCTCGAGGTTTCGCCCATAGCCTACGAAGCTAATAGGCTTGGAAAGGAGTGCTGGAACGTTATATATAATGGAATTAGTGGATGAAGAAAACGAAAGAACATTGAAAATTTCTCGAACCAATTCTCTTTGAATCCAAAGCCTTTTGTTAAAATTCTTGTCCAAAGAGTTTCGTTGTACTCTAAGTTATGTTTTGGTACCAATAATTCAGAGAAAGAAGTGAGGAATCACAAATTCGTGCCTTCGTTGGAGTTTTTAAAATCCTCGTCGGAAGGACATAATAAAGGTAGGAGGAGTCATTTATTTCTAGTTTTAATTTTACATAATCATTCCTAATCATTTTTCGCATCTAATCGAATTATAAATTGGCTAACTTAAGAACAAATTAAGTAAAATCGAATTGGTTGTTTTTCACGACCGCTATAGTTGTCGGACCTGCGATTCTTCTTGTTTTTGATCCAATTCTGAGTTGAGGCATGGTCTAACAATTATCACGAAAGTAACCAGCTATTTTACAGTGAGAATTAGTCAAAATTAAGGAGAAATTGAAGTGAGGATGAACTCGAGATTTTGATCGAAAATAAAATTGTTGTTATGTTATTTTGAGATATTCTAGGTAAGAGAAAAGCTTAGGAAATAGAGGAAAGAAAAATAAGAAAGTTAAGTGAGGGAGAGACAAAGAGAAACCAAGAAAAGAAAAGAAGAAACAAGGAGTAGGAGAGGAGAAGAGTGTTTGAGGAAGAAGAAAACCAACGGAGGTGGGGTTAGTAATGTTAGGTTGAAAATAGTAAAGCAAAGGGGGTGTGAATAGTAAATAGAGTGGTGCAAATAGAAATAAATAAATATTATTGTTTTATTTAACTCAAAATAACTCTAGCTAAAATAGTTAATAGAAGAATATAAATTCATAAAAGAAAAGTAGGAAAAGAAAGAAATAAGGAAAAGACCATTTTACCATTTCTCTTGCTTTAGAATTATTCTTTTGACTTGTGAATGAATCTTTAGTTAAATTCTAGCATTTACTTAGTTAGCCAAAGTGGAATGAAATAGAAATAGATAGAAGGAAATAGAGAGACAAATTATAGTGAAAAATTACTAGAAAAGACGATTTTGCCCTTTTCTTATTTTTCTGATCATAATTCTTGACATATGAATAAGTTTCTTAATTTAATGGTAATATTCATTATTTAAATAAGATAGAATCAAATTTGAATATGAAAAAAGATAAATTTGGACACAAACTTAAGGGTCTTGGAAAAAGACCATTTTGCCATTGTCTCGTTATATTAATTATCATGTGTGTTATTGAATTGATGTAATGTTTGATTATAACTTATATGTTTCTATATTGTATGATTGCTTGAAATGATAGTAAGGATGAAGTTTATTACATATACTGATAGTAAAGGGATCTATAAGTGATGATGATTGTCTCTATGAGACAACAAATTATCGAAACAACCCTTGGATAGAAAATGAATTGAGAAACTCTCAAACAATGAGTGAATAACATTTGTATAAGAGTTGCAAAACAAGAATGAAAGAAAGATGTTATACAATGATATCACGAAATTAAACATCAGTACCAAAGGAGGTTGACGAACGAAGAAAGGAAGGTAAAATGAGTCAAAATTCCTAACGAGTGAAAAATAAGAATGAAAATTGCAAGGGTTGACCACAGAAGATACCTAAGAAATGTACGTAGGTTCTGGTGAGTCCTTGGAAATAGATAATGTGTCAAGTTGTGAACCGCTCAGAGTGAAAAGGGTGTCACGAAACCAGCTTGGCATCCTCAACAAAGCGGAACATTACCAAAATTCGGTTGAGAGTATCTTGGACCCAGTACCAAACAGGATATGTACTCTCAATCGTCAATCCAAAATACAAACTTAAACTATTATTGAGACGCTCTTGTATGTCCTCATGAAGTTAGTAGTATTGGAGGCTAAGAAATTGAGTAGGATCCCTAATTAGGCACATAATGAAGAGATGAGAGTCCATGATAGATAGAGATGATCTATATATGTGTGTGTTTGTTTAAGGATAGATAGTTCACTCTTACAACTCCCACATTTTCAGATAAAGATGATGGACGTGTTCCAACTCTTTTTTCACTGACAATAATATCCTTGAAGGGACAATGGACACATGATAGGACTAGTAGAAACTATACATTCATGAACTGTGTCAAATTCGCCTTTAAACCTTCAAATGTCAAAGTCCCATGGCAGTTCCATCTTATAGACATCTCGATAATACTATCCTAGACCTCATAACTTAGATTCACATATGTTTCTACAGTACATCAATGCACTCAGACTCCTCCACGCCAACAGTTATCCATAGGCTCAGTCCTATCAAATGGTCAAGGCAGAAGAGAATAATCCTCTAAGGAAGAAGATTCTTTTGAAGGACTTGGCTAGGAACTCTTGGGATGAGTCAGATGTTGCAGACTATCTTAGACTTTATCCTTTGTTTAATTTGTTAGTCAAAATATTTTGGGAATGTAATATTTACACTTATAGTTTACCTGACTTATATATTAATTTAAGTATGTTATAATTAAATTCAAGTTACTTGGATATGTATGCAATATTTAGATTTCTTATGAATTTAGTTTTAAAATTACCTAAAATAAAATACTTAGAAAGATTCTCCTCAAAATTAAATCGATAAAAAAAGGTATTACACTATGGAACATTGCCATGTGGTTGATGTCATCTAGTTCCTTTGTTGACATTTCCATGGAGGATATATTTGGTATACTCAACAAGGTAACAATTGTTAGAGACCAAGTTTACTGGATTTTATGTCTTTTATTAGAATTTTTACACTTTTTCGCTCTTAGTTTATTTTGTTTTATCCTTTTTATGTTAAAAAAATCTTAAATTTTAGTTTAATCTAAATTGGAATCTAACTGTTTAAATTTTTAATGTTTTTAAACGAAATTTGTATCATTTTGTAAGCCAATGAAGAGAAAAGAAGATTTCTGAATTCTGCCCAGATTTTTTATTATATTATCTTTAGTTCAAATTGTAATCAATGATGAGTATCGAGTCTTCTCTTTAGGAACTTGATTGATACTTGATTAAGTTATAATTATATTTATCTAAGAGTTTGTTGATTGGGTTGTTTGAGAGTAAAAAGTAAATTAAAATAAAATTCATAAACAAGGTAATTACTAATATTAAAATATATGAAATGATAAAAGATGATATTGTGTTTCATTTAACTTTATCCCTTTGTAAACTTAATAATCATACATATGAGCACTCTTCTTCTATTGCATTATCTTAGAATTATATTCACTCAGCTAATTCCTTAGTTTTGAGATCTTAAGTTACCCTTAATAAATATCAATTTCTTGCATATTTAAGAAAATAACTTGCATTAAGACCATCCATAAAAGACCAATATTTGGTATTCTATTCCTAGCAATCCTACCATTGGGTGTTTCATTCCAAACAAGATCCAGAAAACATTTTCCAATCAGATTTTAAATCTAAATCATTTTATGAGCAATAAACACAAAAAGTATTTAGAGTGAAAATGAACACTAATGGGTAAAAGAAAATAACTGATGTATATGAAAATTAAGACTTACATTAGAGTTTAATATATTATATCAAACCCCAAAGAAAATAGATTAGGACTGATTCACAAAAGATGAGTTCCTTTCCCAAAATCTCAAAAATCCTTACAGATCTTCAACAAACGAAGTGCCTAATGGAGGAGAAAGAGAGATATATTCCTTGCATTACATAGGGTCCTATTTATAGGAAATTAGGAAAAACATAATAAAAGAAAATAAATCTTATAAATTTAAACTAAAGATAAGATAATAGAATAAATCCTAAATGACAAAAAATAAATCCTATAAATTTGAACTAAAAATAAGATAATAAAAAATAAATCCTAAATAATAAAAAATAAATCCTATAAATTTGAACTGAAGATAAGATAATAAAAAATTTGGACATAATTCATAAATCTTGGCTTCTCTTTATTAACCTACAAAATGACACAAATTTCATTTTAAAATATTCAAAATTTAAATGGTTGGATTTCAATTTAGACTAAACTAAAATATAGGATTTTTAACACAAAAAAGGGTAAAGCAAAAGAAACTAAGAGTGAAAAGTGTCAAAATTTTAATAAAAGACATAAAATCAAGTAAAATTGACCTCTAACAACATCATCTAAGATAAAGCTAAGGTTGGCGTTGATGGTATTGTAGAGGATGTGGTTGGTGGAGGGGCAATCAAAGAGGGAATGAGAATAAGGAGTGGAGAAGAAGTGGAAGAAAAAAAATTGGTGACGCTACCATCAATAAAGGAGCAATAAGAACTCGTTAGAGTCATTGTCATAGGTGTTGTCGAAACCTCATCAAAGATGTTGTCAAAGGCGTCGGGAGAAGGAAAGACAAAGAAGATATGTTTGGATGCAGGAGGGTTCATGATAATAATATTATGCATTTTAATGAATCTAAGAGTTATTAATTGTGATTCATGGTGAACCACCTATGAAGGTGATTCATCTTAGAAATCGTCAATTTTATCTTTAACAAGAATAGTTTGCATTAATTCTTCAAAAAATTTATTAATTTCATTCATTCATTTTTTTTCAAATTATTTAATTAGGTCTTTCTTTTATTAAAAGCCTTAATCGAGTTTCTTTATTTTAAAATTACTCTAATGTGATTCTTTTTATTATATTTAGAGCCTATTTGATTTGTATAATAATATAATTTTGGACAACACAAACATACTTGTTCTATATTTGATTTAAAAAAAATCATCGAACAACATAAAATATGAAAAAGCAAACATGACATTATTCAAAGAATCACGAGACAAACTTTTATTTTTAGTACAAAATATTTAAAAGAAAAAAAATATCTTTCTTTCTTTCTTTTTCTTTTCCCACTTTTTCTCCCTTACTCTCTCTACCACTTTCTAATAATTGTTTTATGATGTAAAAATTAGTATTGCTATTATTAAAAAAAATTTCTTATTGTTTTATATTTTAAAATTGAATGTTAACTTTATTTTTGGGTAGAGAAGAATATGAGTTTTTATTATTGTTATCATACATATAGATAATTTATATATTATATTATTTTATTTATAATAGATATTTATGATAATTATATAATATTTATAATATATTAAATATATAATTATATTATTTTTAAAAAATATAATAATAAAAATAATTGTATAACTAAAATAATTAATAATTAATATTAAAAAGGGTATTCCAATAAATTTTATAATGTTTTTTTCCTTTGTCCTACAAATAATAAAAGATTGTTTTGTAACTTAAATGTTTATATTGTTATGTTCTTCTTATACTATAATTAGTATTTAGTAAATACACCCCTAGACTTACGTAGTTAGTTCTCATGATTAAGATCTTTCACTTTTAACTAGGATTGTTAAAAAAACTGAATTAAACTAAATTGGTGTTAAATTGAACTGAATTGAATTATGCTAAAAAGAATTGAATTATTTTGAATAAAAACTTGACTCAATTGTTCTTGAATTCAGTTTTTAAAATTTGAATTGAATTTATAGCTGAATTACTTGAACTAAATTTATAAACTAAATTATTTAAATTTAAAAATAATAAAATTATAGTGATAATTTTTAATTATCATTATTTTAAAAATTATCAATATAAATAACTTCATGATATCAGTCGAAATCAGATCAAAAATACCATATTAAAGGATCTTTTATAATTAAGGAATTTTATTAATTTTTTTAATAAAAGAGAGACCTAATTAAACATTTTTTAAAAAATAAAATGATGAAATTAGTAATTAAGCTAAAAACCCATGCTTTAATCTTTACAAAATTTAATGTGTATATAAATTAGAATATAATAGAGTAATAATTCATTAAAATTATTTTTATAATAATATTACACTACACAATTATTTTTAAACATAGATAACTTATTAAAATTTAAATGAAAAATATTGACTAGAGTAATAATTTAATAGTTGGAAAATCAGATTTTATAATAAAAATAAAAATAAAATATATAAATACATGAATTTTAAATATTTAGATTTAAAAACTTT